>JANIHY010125639.1:0-13892 GCA_027479065.1 Erythroxylum brevipes
ATTCGTTTATTTTAATTTATAAAATTTTAATTTCTATTAATTAATAAAATATTTAATTTTTAAAAACTATTTTAAAATGAAAAATTAAATTATCCAATTTAAAATTTTTATCAACTACAGTAATTTACTTTAATTACATTAAATCAGCTTTGGTATCATCTTTCTTACAAAACGACGTAGTTGCGAACTAGTAAATACCACGAAGCTGTCGAAGCATATACCAACCTCTGATGCCATACTTAACCCCAAAGTCAAAACCTAACCTAACCTCAGTTTAACCCTTCACAGTTACGATCATCACACGTGTCCAAATCCAACGGCACAACTTAACCATCGCATAGATATAATCACTGCCTAAGTTTCCTATATAATCACCCCTAGACTTCATCGTCTCCTCAAAGATCCCATTTCTCAGTTTCAGAATTACTGTTAAACTTCTCACTCTCAACATGTCAAACCCCAAGGTGTTCTTCGACATCTCCATCGGAGGCCAGCCCGCTGGTAGGGTGGTCATGGAGCTGTTTGCCGATGTCGTCCCTCGCACCGCCGAGAACTTCCGAGCTCTCTGCACCGGCGAGAAGGGCGTCGGAAAGACAGGCAAGCCTCTCCACTACAAAGGCTCCTCGTTCCACCGCGTGATCCCAGGGTTCATGTGCCAGGGCGGCGACTTCACAGCCGGAAACGGCACCGGCGGCGAGTCGATCTACGGAGCGAAGTTCGCGGACGAGAACTTCATCAAGAAACACACCGGTCCTGGCATCCTCTCCATGGCCAATGCCGGGCCCGGAACGAACGGATCTCAGTTCTTCATTTGCGTGGCGAAGACCGAGTGGCTGGACGGCAAGCACGTGGTGTTTGGTCAAATCGTGGAGGGAATGGACGTGATTAAGGCTGTTGAGAAGGTCGGGTCCTCGTCTGGAAGGACCTCGAAGCCTGTGGTTGTAGAGGATTCCGGTCAACTTTGTTAAACGATCGGCGATTCCGCTAAAGTTAGTGTTTGGGTAGACGCTTTTTTTGTGTCTACCACCATGAATAAGATAAGATAGGCTCTTTAAGTTTGCTATTGTACTGTTCTGGATGGAGTGAGTACGAATCTATTACGAGTGATTTCTGATATTTACCTTTACCATATTGTATGTGGTGTGGACAAATGGTGAATAGGACAAAACGAGTCTCTTTCTTATATGATGACCTTTGAAAGGTGAAACAGAGCCAAACGTTAATATCTGTTGATCTTTTGGGCTTTATTAGGGATGTGGCGCCATAGAATCGATTTGGATAAGAACTATTTGACTAGGCAATGGACAAATTAGAAATCGTTTCGGCCCTCTTATTTAATGAGATATAAAATATATATTCAAAAGGAATATCTCAAATCAGAGAGTAAAATCAAGATTTCTATCTTTATAAGATATGTTAAAAAATTTCGGTCCTAAGAATTGCTATTGCTACAGTATTGAGAGAATTGCTATAATATTTGCTACAGTACATTATTCACACCCGCTTCACCCCCTCCTCTGCCATGCATGCCACCACTCCCTTTGTCAAAAAAGTCTGGCTGCGCGAGCGGGAAGAGGACCCTCACCTCTCGCCCAACCAGAACTTCCGGTTCTCCCAAGTTATACTGTTGCCGTCTTGGGTCCTTCCACCTAGGCCACACAAATCAACATCCTCAATTGATCCAAAGACCCCCCAATTGAATTAGAGGAAGGAGATATTAACCTGGTGCAAGGTTCTCATAGATTGGGACTTGATCTTTCCTTTACCTTCCGTTCCAAATTGAACTCCATCTAGACTTAGGCGATTGTGATCAAGCTGTTGGGAAGGAAGATGGGCTTCAGCTTACTCAGGGATCGCCTCCTCTCCTTGTGGCACCCGACTGGCCCCCTAAAGTTTGTAGATTTGGACAATAAGTTTTACTTGGTGAACTTCAAAGAAGAAAGGGATTATATTCATACCTTAACGCAGGGGCCATGGATCATCGCCGGCAATGTGTTGTCAGTCCAACCGTGGTCACCCGCGTTCCATCCTTCCTCTGGACGAGTCACTGATGTAGTTGCTTGGGTTCGTTTCCCCGGTCTACCCATCGCCCGCTACCATCCCTCCATTCTTCAAGCGCTCGGTAATCTGGCGGGGAAAACAGTAAAGATTGATGAGACCACACTCCTCACTTCCAGGGGACGATTCGCACGGGTGGCTGTCACCCTCGATCTCAGTGTCCCTCTACGATCGGTGGTGGAGTTGGACGGGGAACTCATACAGGTAGCGTATGAGGGTCTCCCGCAAATCTGCTTCAGTTGTGGTCGGATCGGACATGGGTCTGACCAATGCCCGAAACGCTCCGCATCCACGCCTACGGCTGGGCCTTCCGCTGACGTCCCCTCCGACGTGCCCACTCCTCCAGCGGTCATCGATTCCACTAGCGCTCCATCCACCAGTTCTCCTCTGTCCGACGATTATGGCCCCTGGATGCAGGTGGCACGTCGGACTCGCCGCCCCCCTCCTCCTTCGTTCAGCTCTCGCCGTGACAGTCCGTCCCAAGGGAAGGCCGTTGGCCCTCGAGGGTCGCGGTTCGCCGCGCTCTCCCATGCGGACCAGTCTGACATCCCAACAGGTGTCCCTCCAACGGTCGACGCTCCTCGTTCCAACGCTCGTCCCTTCACGTCCTCTCCTGACCAGCGGCCATAGGCTGTCACTCGCTCCCAGTTAAGACGCGATATTCGCTCCACGCGGAGCTCGAGAAAAGACGCGTCCGGAAGCCTCTCGAAGCCTGCCGAGACGACGTCGTTCCCATCCATGCTGGGCCTCCTTGTGGGCCAATCCCCTTCCCCCAGCCCAGTTGCCCCAGCTCCCAGCCTGCTGCTTCCCTCCCTGGACCGGTCAGCCTTCACCGGCCCAACATCCCCTCCACTACCCAGGCCATCTCCGCAGCAGGCCCGTTGCCTATCCGCCCTACTCTGCCGCCAGCCCAGCCCATGACCTGTCGGACTTCCGATCCCCTCTCGTCCCACGTGGCTATTTCATTACCGTCACATGAGGCCTTGGTCTCCCCGGATCCGACTTCGCGGCAGTCTATCCCCGTGACCCTAGTCACGGAGGCCATGGACGTGGCCATACCGATCCCCCCGAACCTCTGAACACATCGCCTCTCCCCCATCCTAGTCACGAGGTTCCTCCTTCCTGTCCACCCGATCCGGGTCTCGTCCCGCAGAGTGCTGAGGCTGCTCCTGCCCTCCCGATACCACGATGGAGGAGCCCGCTCCCCTCTTGGTGCTTCTTTCTAGTCACGACCCCAGTGGGCCCGTTGTCCCGACTCCGCCTGACTAGATCCCTTTCCTCCGTAGGTGTTTATGATGATTTTTATCTGGAATTGCCAATGGGCTGGAGGTAGGACCTTTAAGCCCATTTTACGGAATTACCTTTGTATTCATAAGCCCCGTTTGGTGGTCTTGGTTGAGCCTCGTATTAGCGGCGATCGTGCTAGGTGGGTCATTCGGTCTTTGGGTTTTCACCATTCCTTTCGGGTCGAGTCTACGGGTTACTCGGGCGGCATATGGCTTCTCTGGCAGACGAATGTTGGTGTTAGCATCCGTTTAGCGCACCGTCAATTTATTCATGCTCGGATAGAGTGGGACCGTCAGATCTTTGACTTCATGGCCATCTACGTGAGCCCCACTTATGCGCTTCAAAAGTATCTTTGGCACTACTTGGCTAACCTTGCTTCGCATATCACCTTCCCCTGGCTTATGGGCGGGGATTTTAATGCAAAGCTGGAAAATGCCGATAAACGCAGGGGTTCCCCAACCCAACCCATTATTAATCAGCAGTTCCGTGACTGTATGTCTCAGTGCAACCTCCAGGATCTTAGTTTTTCCGGTCCACGGTACACTTGGAAGTGGGGTCTGATCTGAGCTCGACTCGATCGGGCCTTCGGTTCACCCGAGTGGCTTGAGAAATTTCCGAATACCCAGGTTTTCCATTTGCCTTTTCTCAAGTCGGACCACCGGCCTCTCCTTATTCAGTTTCATGCTCCTCACCCCCACCATCCTTCGAGCCGATCGTTCCGTTTTCAATCTGCTTGGCTTACTCACGAGTCCTTCTCCCAGGTGGTCGCAGATAACTGGATCCAGTCCTCCTCGGATGTTAGTGGTGCGATCCAACGCTTTGCGGAAAAGCTCCAACACTGGAATAACACCGAGTTTGGTAACATTTTCCATAGGAAAAAACATCTCATGGCCTGGCTGGAGGGCATTCAGCAATCGGAGGAGCACTCGGATTCCCCCTCCCTTCAGGCGCTCGAGTCCTCCCTACGGAACGAACTAGAATCGGTTCTTTATCAGGATGAACTCTTCTGGCACCAACGGTCAAGGAGTCAGTGGCTCGCTCAGGGAGATCGAAATACCCAGTTTTATCACGCCATCACTCGCACCCGACGTCGTCTAGCCCAGAACATTGCTCTCCCCGATGATCATGGTCATATGATTACCGATCCCACTACTCTCCGTGATATGGCTCGGACTTATCTAGAGAGCTTATACTGGCCTAACAATCCGACCCCTGACACAGGGCCTCTTCCTGGCATGTTTCCCCCTACCCCGCCCCACATGACTGAGGACCTTTCCCGGCAACTTAGCTCCGACGAAATTAAGTCGGCGTTTTTCTCTATAGCTGCCAATAAGGCCCCCGGTTTCGATGGTTTCACCGCTCTCTTCTACCAGTCCCAGTGGGACACTGTGGGACCTTCCCTTATTACTTTCCTTCAACGTGTTTTCCGTCACGAAGTTTGGGACTCGGAGCTTAACCGCACTGTACTTGTTCTTATTCCTAAGAACCCCTCCCCTACTTCCTTCTCTCAATTCCGTCCGATCGCCCTTTGTAATGTGCTTTATAAAGCCCTCACTAAGATTCTTTCTCTTCGCCTTCAACCTTACATGGACGCGCTTGTTAACCCGACCCAGTGCAGCTTTGTGCCTGGATGCTTGATTACCAATAATATTATCATAGCCCAGGAAGTTATGCACTCCATGAAGCGAAAAACTAGTCGGAAGGGGTTGATGGCGATCAAAGTGGATCTCGAAAAGGTGTATGATCGTCTCGATTGGACCTTCATTCACGATACTCTCCATGAGATTGGTCTTCCGGTCGCGTTTCTGTCGCTCATTATGAAATGCATTACTACGGTGTCATTCCACGTGAACTGGCACGGAGAGCTTAGCTAGGGCTTTCGGCCTTCACGAGGTCTTCGTCAAGGGGACCCTCTCTCCCTGTATCTTTTTGTGCTCTGTATGGAACGGCTCGGACACGCGATTACTCATGTGGTGTCCACGGGCCGTTGGCGACCGATACGCTTGAGCAGGCACGGGCCCTCTCTATCCCACTTATTCTTTGCCGACGATCTCATCCTCTTTGCGGAGGCTTCTCTTGACCAAGTTCACGTGGTCAGGGATGTTTTGGACTTGTTCTGTTCCAATTCGGGGCAACGCGTGCATACTGATAAGTCTCGATGCTACTTTTCTAAGAACGTCCCCCTTTCCACCGGTCGAGTCTTGGGCAGCGCGCTCACGTTCCCTCGCACTTCTGACCTTGGTCGGTACCTGGGGGTCCCCCTCCTCCACCAGCGGATCAGTATGCGCACTTATCAGCACATTTTAGATACGGTCCATCGCCGTCTATCCGGATGGACCCCCTCCACTTTGTCTTTCGCTGGCCGCGTCACCTTAGTGCAATCGGTCATCTCCGCCATCCCGAGCTACACGATGCAGACAGTCCGGTTACCACGTAGCTTTTGTGATGCTCTGGAGCAAGTCATGCGGAAATTTTTGTGGGACTCATCGCCAGAAGGCTCCAAGATACCCCTGGTGAGCTGGGAAGAGGTTTGTAAGCCCAGATCTCAAGGGGGATTAGGCATCCGGCGAATTCGAGAGATGAACGATGCCTTCCTGGCAAAACTCGGTTGGACCTTGATTGCCAACCCTCATGCCTTATGGGTGCAGGTACTATCTGCTAAATATGGTTTTGATGTTCATAGCTTTCCCTCCTCCCTGAACGCCTCAGGGGGTGCGATGGTGTGGAGGAGCATTACAGCGACTTGGCATCTCATTACTCAAGGTCGGCAATGGCTGCTCGGCAATGGCACGATGACGCGTTTCTGGCTCGACCCTTGAGTCACGGGCGTTGGCCCTCTCATTTCCCATTCCCTTCAGCCTGTCCCGGATCACCTGCTTCACCTCAGCGTTCACCACTATATTGAGCCCTCGGGCCAGTGGAACTTGGCTGTCTTACGGGAGTTCCTTCCCCCTTTCATCGGCCGCGCTATAGCCGGCATGTTTCCTCCCTCCCCTCTTCAAGGTGATGACAGGATCGTCTGGGGTGCCACTGATCATGGGCACTTTACCATTGCTTCTGTGTACTCCCTCCTTACGGGTCCAGTGTCGGGCACTCCTCATGGGGTCTGGCGGGCCATTTGGCATTGGCGGGGTCTCCAAAGGGTGCGCTCCTTTTTATGGTTAATGGTAAAAGATCGCTTACTGAGTAACCAACAACAGATGCGCCGTCATCTTACCGCCGACAATTCCTGTCCCCGTTGCTTCAACGAAGAATCCTCTCTTCACATTGTTCGTGACTGTCCGCTAGCTCGTCGTTTGTGGGCCCTTTTTCCGTTGGCCATCATCACGTCGTCTGCCTTTACTCTCCCCACTGGTGACTGGTTACACACCAACCTTCTCAAATGTCGGCAAGTCTACGGCCAGGAGTGGGCCCTGCTGTTTGGGTTAACCTGCTGGTTCCTCTGGACCTAGAGGAACAAAACTATTTTTTATTCTACTTTTGTTCGTCCCACCTCACCCTTGTTTCTTATTTTGTCTTTTGCAACCCAGGTTCAGCAGTCCGACACCCGACTCAGTCTGAGCTCCACTGGCTCTCCCCCACGGCGGGTTCAACAGGTTGGTTGGAGTCGTCCTCCTGAGGGCTGGGTCAAGCTCAACACGGACGGGGCCAGCAATCCTACCCATCTCACGGCTTCCGCAGGCGGTCTTATCTGAGACAGTGATAGCAGTTGGAGCGGTGGGTTCTCCCAGTTCATTGGTTGGTGCTCAGCGCAGGTAGCGGAGCTCTGGGCAGTCTACACAGGACTCTACTAGCTTGGAGATTGGGTTTCCGTCGGATTGAGCTGGAAGTGGACTCGAGGGAGGTACACCAGCTCTTGTCCTCTGTGCCATCCCGTTCTCAGTTGAGTATCCCTCTCGTCATGGGCATACGGGAACTCCTCCACCGGAATTGGACTGTTGTTCATCGCCATGTTTTCCGAGAGAGCAACAGATGTGCGGATTGGCTCGCCGCCCCGACCGGTCAGGACGACATAGGAGTCACTTATTTTGATGTACCACCTTTAGGGCGTTCTAGCCTCCTCATAGAGGATATGTCGGAGATCTTTTTTCCCCGTCTCTTTTAGCTTCGCTGCTTCTTGTCCTTTTATGTTTAAAAAAAAGGTTTTGGTTAAAAGGTTAAACAGAGGTTTCGTGGTTTTGGTTAAAAGTTTTAACGTTGAAAGAAAACGTGAAGACATAAGAGAGTACAATAAGACTTCCACTTTTCCGTAATTGGAGGAAATAAATACTAAATTTCTTATACGAATGTTGTCTAAATATGGGATATGATTATTAATGTTATTAAAATAATTTTAATAACCTAAAATCTTAACCTTTAAAATTATTAATTTTATTTTGATATAATATATGATATTTTATTTAAAAAAAATTTAGAATGACCTAATAATTAGGTAACTTATAATTCAAAGATAAATACTATTTTCTATTACATATGATATATGTGTGAGAAAAATTATTAAATTTTATACTTTTAACCTAGACTATTTAGGGAATATAATATTAATTAATTATCTGTTATTTAGATGGATAAATTAAAATTATACTAATAGGAACAACTTGACAATCAGAAATAATGACAATTTGGGTGTAAAGATGACAACAAAACAGGCTGATTAAGGCTTAGGTTGATTGGATAAGTTTAGGTCAGATTTTGGTGAAAGGTTTTGATAGAAACAGTCTGGTTGTGGATAAATTCTAGGTCAATTGGTTGGGAAATTTGGGACAAAGTCTTGAAGAAAGTTGTAGAATTTTCCGTCTAGTTTTCAGAAATATCGAGTTTGCGTGAATCGGATGTGTGGTTTAGAAAATATAACTGATTTAGTACGGATAAGTCGAATAGAGCAATAAGATAAAGGTGATGTAGAAAACGAATAGTTTTTGAAAACCTATTTTGGAAAGCTAACAATCTTAATGGTAAATCACAGCAAAAAGTGGCTGAAAAAGTTTTTTAACTCAAGTGTCAAAAAAATTGAAATAAAATCAGCATATAAATAAGGAAATGTTGCAAATGAAAAGTCACAAAACTGACCCTTCATTGCACTCCCTCATGGCCTGCGGCCTTAATTGATTCTAAACAGAAAATTAAGTTTTTAAAATAACTAATACAATAAAGGAAAGAAATAATGAGCATTAGATGCTCTTATTGGCTTCAATAAGGAGATCGCAACTCTATGCCCTTAACCATTGGAGCAACATCCTCCTTGGACATCTTGGGCTTCTCTAATAAGCTTCTTAAACTCATCTTCATCATAAGACAACGGATCAATATAAGCGGCAGCCTTACAAAAACTAAATGGCTACAAATGGACCTGCAATTTCATAATTAAACCCAAAAAATCATCAACAGTATTTTCCTCTGCTATGATGAGACCATCTTCATCATTTGGACCCAAGCTTATGTTTGCAACGTCTTTTAAGACGTTGTTGAATGAACCTCCATCATTGAGCCTATTGTAAGTATTATATAATAAAATAGGAAATTTATTATTCTTTAATTATGGATGAGTAACGATTTGACGGCTGATTCATGTTTCAAAAATTCTATATCATTTACATAAAAGTTTATATCTTAATGATATATGATTGTGTTCATATATTGGTGTTTTCTCGTGCATGCATGAAAAACTTTTCTGCATGAAAATGACAACAAATTTAGGGTTCTAATTCTCATCAAGAAACTTGCAGGCCTGAAACTCAATTGATTTCTTGTCACTACTTCATCCCAGATAGTAGTGAAATGTTATCTACAGAGAGGACAATGAATAAAACCTCAATTATCTGGTCCAGTTCGAAGTTCAAAACTTGATTGAATTATGATTCACTCACACCATCCCTATTCCAAAAGCATATTTATCAGGAACAAGATGTAAAACTATTCAACGGCCACAAATCAAACTACATATCTAATCCAGATAGACAAGTCACTTTAGATAAACCTAAGTTTTATGACACAAAGCAAACTAGTAGATCATATGGAAGCTAAATCCATTATAACACAAATGTAACACAATGGCATAGTTAAATAATTTTTTATCTTTAAAAAGAATAACACAACAGAAAGCACAAATGTCAAGGGGAAAAACAAAAGGAAATGTACAACGTTGAAATATGGAAAGCTATAGGGAGACGGAAAATATACCTAAATATGATTATCTGATCCGGTTTCCTTTTTCCTGAACTCGCTTAGAAGTCCAACAATAGCTCCCTGAGAATGGATGAGAGGAGTTACTAAGACAATAAAGTGACACAAAATTGCTCACTCAGCTATACACCTTTCATAATAGCTAGGCACTTTAACAACAAAAGAAACCACCATAGATTCAACAATTAGTTTAAAAAATCAAACTGTAAAACCTGATGATGCAATCATCCTGCTTGTCAGACACTTGCTTAAATAGAGAATCTACCATTTCAACTTTTGGGGACTGGGTGGATACAGATGCCCTATAGTGTGAGATCAATGCCCACTGCCTGGAGCTACCACCTTAAGTATTAAAAAGCAAAATAAGTGAGCTCTCAATTAATGAAAGAACCATCTTGAGTGATATCACTATCAACAAACCTATAAAAGTTAGAAACTAGGCTATCATAAAAAGAAAACCAAAAAGAAAAAATTAGAAAATCTATATCTATAATAATATGTACCGCAGCAATTGATAGAACATCAGACACTACAAGAAAAATAAAGTTTAACGACGAAATTTACCGACGAAATTTGTACATATTCTATCGGTAAGCTTACTTAGCGAAGAAATTTAGTGACGGACAAAGGCGTCGAAGATATGGTCGTCGGTAAATTTAACGACGGACATTTTCCGTTGGTAAATTTTTTGATGGAATTACCGACGGACAAAAATTTCTGTCAGTAAATTTACCGACGGTTATTTTGTTCAGTCCGTAAGTTTTTCTGTCAGAAAATTAGCAACGGAATTTGGATTCCGTTGGTAATTAGCGACGGAATTTTTTCCGTCGGTAAAATCCAATATATTTACCAACAGAATTTTTTCCGTCGATAAATTTGCTAAAAATTATTTTTTAAAATTTACCTGCTAACTGTTTAGTTTCTCTAGAAGCCACCATGGAGAGAACATCATTATTTCAAGTAAAAGAATTAAAATATTAAAATTCATTCTAAAACAGAACTGAAAATAAGGAACTGAAATTATTTTTTCAAATAACAAACATTTCATTAAACACCTTACATGCATCAGAAATTTATTTTAACATAATAATTAAAATCACATCTTGTCCCTTTTATAACTAACATTTATACCTTAAAGTTGTTTTCCAATAATAAAATACACAAATAAATGAAAGTAATACATACTCAAATTAATTTTCATCTAATATATGAAAAAAGAAATGACAGTAGTTGCAAAAATACCTCTACCAAAGGACACGATGACAGTAGCTGGAGAAGACAACATCGTCAAGCAGAAAAGGAGTTCACAACAGAAAAATGAGCTCCAAGAAAACCGAAGAGAAGGTGTAGGAAGAAGGAAGAAGAAGAAAGGAAAAAGAAGATAGAAATGGGAGGGAGATGTCGAGTGAATTCATATTTAAAAAGAATTTATCGACGGAATTATCGACGAAAATTGTCGTTGGTAAATTCAAAAAATTTTATACCGCCAATAATTCCCGCCTTTTTACCGACGGAATGAAAATTTCCGTCGCTTTCCGTAGGTAAATTCAAAAATTTTTATTCCGCCAAAAATTTCCTCCATTTTTAGCGACGGAACGTATACCGTCGCTAAATTCCGTCGCTAATTTTGCCGCCACGAATTCTCTCCAAATTTAGCGACGAATATTAATACCGTCGCTAAATTATTCAATTGTAGCGACGGAAATATGCTTTCCGTCGCTAATTTCCAACGGTATATTTTCCGTCGGTAATAAATTACTGACGGCTATATTGTTCCGTCGCTAATGTCCGTCGATAATTTTACCGCGACAAATTCTCTCCAAATTTTGCGAGAATATTAGTACCGTCGCTAAATCACTCAATTTTAGCGACGAAAAGCATATTTCCGTCGCTAATTGTCTACGAAAATATTTCTGTTGCTAATTTTCCGTCGCTGATTTCTATTTTTCTTGTAGTGATTGGCCGGCCATTATCTTCATCAATCCTTATTATCCAATCGCAAGTCACAACCATATCTCAACCAGACAACTTCAATGTAACCAACTGATGAATGACTCTTGAGGAACGAAATAAAGGTTCATCTAAAACTATTTTGTTCTTCCAACATTAGTGATGGTGCTGACCAATCAATAGTTGTAATAAAATTTTGTAATTCAGAAGAAATTAACTTTGGTTGTAAATTAAAAGAAAAAGTAACTTTAAAATAAAAGATATACTAGAGTTTCAATACAAAGTTAGACACCAATATGCTATGATGGATGTTCATATAACTTCTAACCAATTATGCTTAAGTTCTTGTTAAACTAATTGAGACCACTCATATGATAATCTATCCCTAATCAATTTAAGAAATAGTTTTAGAATAAATATATATATTTTTATTCTAAAACTATTTCTTAAAATTATAATAGATAATTAAGACAAGCCCCTTTCATTACATTATAAATTACGCGTAACGTCTAAAGAAATTAATCAAAATCTTCTAGATCTCATATTTGGGAGACCAGACGAGTCCACTCAACTACAAGAGCACAAATGTACAGAGCTTGTTTAATTAGGAGCTCCCATATATTCCAGAAAAGAGCCTACTTTTGATAAAGTAAAAGGAAAAGGCAGAAAGAGGTTAACAAGTCGAAACTACTTCTAGTAGTTGAAGAGGAAAAATAACGTCAATTAATTAGCCGTTTTGACCTTTCTTTTTCTTCTCTCTTTTTAGAAGATGTAAACTGAACAAACTCAAATTAAATAACGACCAATTAATTGTTTTTGCATTCAATTAATTCTTGATTCAAAAGCTAGCTTATGTCTTTCTGACCCGTATCACCCCTTGCCATAATGCAGCAATCTAATGCTGGTCTTCACTGAATGATTAGTGTAAAAGGAAAACAGAACTGGTCTATGTTCAATAATGGAGAGATTGGAAAAAAGGGTATGACGGGGGTAAGCAGTTGGCGACCTCGAACTTGTCGATGGAATTCTTAATTAAGATTGTGGTGTTCACATGCAGGCTGCAAGTCTATGCCGTGATTAGATTGCTAATCTTCTCTTTTTCCAAAACATTACACAAATTGGATCCTTTTAATTTGTACCATTACAGAAATATAGATTTAAAAAAAAAACCTTCTCAGTAGTTTTTGGCATTGATATTAATGCAAATACTCTAAAATTGTCTTTTGTATATCAATTATCCTCCATCTCTTGCTTTAGGTGGATACAAGTTGGGGTAATTACCCCAAACTTATATTTTTCAAGTATTGAAAGGTTTTTATTATATTATGGATCAGTTTTTGCATCCTAACAAACTTTTTTTTAAATTCAGTTTAGTATTTTTAAATCATATTTTGTTCATTTATTATATTTTATTTGATTAAAATTAAAATTAAAATTAACATTTAAATTAGTGTATATATATATATTCCTCTTTACAACATTTTCACTTTTATATTTGAAGTGATAGACACAATATTACTGTAGACTTCCCTTTGGCCCTGTTGGAAGCCTCCACTGCGATGTCGGCACGTTGTTGGAGAAAACAGACAAGTGTTATAAAATGAACAAAAAGAGTAAAATGAAAGAAACACAGAAAAGTTGATTCAAACATCTGGACACATGGACCATACATCTGCACCGAACTCTCAATGGGTGGACCATATGCATATTATTCTATAATCTATCCCTTTTCTATCAAATGAAAATGAGTAGCTGTCGTATGTGTGGTTAAAGCATGCATGCTTCATCTCCTGTCATGACTTTCCTTGTTAGAAATGAACTTTTCAAAAGCATTTGGTAATTAAAACATTTTCAATTAGAATTTTAATTATATTAGCTGCTTTATGATGAGTTAATTATCATATTATAAGAAATCGGTCATATCAAGCTTTTCTCCGTTGAGGCAACTGCCGTTATCTCGTTGAGTTCGATCGCTTAATTCAAAGCTTAATTAGTTTTTCGTTCGGTTGCTGGTCGTATATATTCTTTTCCTTAATGAATATCTTCTCATATCTATTATCAAGTTCAAGAACATAACCTCGAATTTTTCAAATTATAAATTAACATTAATATATATTTTTTAGCAAAGGAAACAGAAAAAGAAAAAGGTTATACCATTTGAATTTGGTCCTTTGGAGAGATTGAGAGTCAATAACACCTTGTAAATGTTTTTTGATATTCTAACAATTATATAATATAGTTCGTGCTTTAGGATATTTAAAATTTATACAATATCAAGAAGTTTCTTTGATTTCAAAGTCATATTATATATATAATTTGTTCTTCAAATATTTCTTTAGTTTATTAATTTTAATTTATATATTTATATTTGATTGTTTTTATTTAATTAAAATTCACTAATATTATGTCTATAA
>JANIHY010125715.1:0-13865 GCA_027479065.1 Erythroxylum brevipes
AAATATCTTTTATGCAAATATATCAATGGAACATTCAGTTCCTCTGAATTTAAATATCCCATTCATGAAAAAGAGACGTTAGCATGTCTTAAGACATTGCGAAAATGGAAAATTGATTTATTACCAGTTTCCTTTTTAATTCAAACTGACTCTGCCTATCTTTGCAGTTTTCCTAAACTTAATATTAAAGCTAATTATAATCAAGGTCGATTAATTCGGTGGCAATTGGAATTTAATCAATATCAATTTGAAATTAATCATATTAAGTCTACTAACAATGTTCTTGCAGATATCTTGACAAGAGAATGGAAGCAGCTATAAAAAATCTGGAGGATACACTCGCTCAAAGAAAGATAGACCTAATGAACCAACAACAAATGATTGGAGCCATAACCCGAGATATAAACCAATTAGAAACAACCATTCAAGTTTTGAAACAAAATACTACAGAAACACAAAAAGCCTTTTGTGAAGCTACCTCTGTACCTACTCCTACCAATCCTCTTTTAATCACTCCTACTCAAATTACTCAAAAACAACCCTCCTTTCCTCAAAAACATCAAGATGAAAACATTGAAAAATTTTATGTTATTTATAATGGACCTATGGCAGGTATTTTTGACGCATGGCACAAAGCAGCTGTACACATTACTGGTCGTTCAGGTATTTTACACAAAAGTTTCAAGACAAAAATGGAAGCAGAAGCCTCTCTGGCCGAATATAAACAGTCACAGCAGATTGAACTCAAGCCACTTTATAAAAAAGTTTTAGAAACCCCAGCATCTTCTTCAACCCCAGTATCAAACAAAGTCATATTGGGAAAAATCCCAAATATGGATAGAATCAATTCTATTCCCACCAAAACTCTCCAGATTGAAACACGTAAACTCACCTCTGAAATGTTTTATGATTGTTTTCAAAATATAAACAATTGGACCGAAGCTCTCAAAGTTCATCAATACTATCCTCTCAACCGAGGTAAGTATGGACCTAAAGCTATTGTTTTACCCGATGCAGACCCTTTAACTACTTACCTACTGTTTCAAAGTGGACTGATAGACACACTTTATATCACCACATTGACCATTCTCTCAGAATTCCCCAGTGGATTTCTACAAGCAATTAAGAATTATAAAGAAAAATTTGCAAAAGAAAGAGAAATTTATTTAAAAATTTGGAGCAGCTATCCCATATTTGCAGAAGGCTAATCCATCAAAGATGCAGATATTTTGGTCCCACGAATTGCACACATTACTATTGGAATTAGCAACGGCATTTATCCAGCTATTGATACACCTCCTAATCATGAATTCACTTGGACAGCTATCAACCAGTTCAATTTGAACTGCTTGGAAGGAGTCTATATACAAACAGTTCGAATCAATGCAGACTCAACCATTCGGGTCAACTATAAGGGATTTCATTTACTGGTGATTTCTCTCATTAGACAGCCCATTGCACCGGAACAAATGCAGATAATTCAAAAATTCAAAACTCCTTTTTTAAACATTGGAGATATTTTTGAAGACCTCACTGCCTCATGGAAGTATGCACTTTGTCAACAAATGCAAGTTCATGAAGAACACAAATGCAAGTATTGTCCTACTGTCAAAGGCAAAAGCATTGAAGAAACAGAATCATTGGAGCCTATTATTGATGAATAACAGACAGCTACGCAATAATACAGTCAAACGAATGCAGACAAACAACCAAGAATCTCGCCTTTATCAAGTGATGTAGACAAAAGCAAAGCATCTTTGCTTTTCCGACAAACACAGTATGCGATGCAGACATAAAGAAAGCATCTTTGCTTTCTCCTGTAAATTATTGTACTAGCTTTTTCTTTTTTCTTTTTTGCTTTTTACTTTTGTCGTCCACTAAGTTTTGGACGGATCTCTTCTCTTCGCCTATATAATGTAACGTTTGGGCATTCGCTCAAATCATATAATAAACGTTCTCTTTCCTATAGCCACCACCGCGGCGACTGGTGGTTCCAGCGGCACCAGATTCGCGGCCCTCGCCATCGAGGGACCGCACGCAGCCCCAACGGTTCCCTCCTTAACGGGTGCCTCGTCTAGGACGCTAGGGGGTCGCGTCTCGTTTGGTCCTGCCTCCAGACCTAGGAAGTCCCTCCCACCCACGTCTAATCGTCCATCTACCCACCAAAGGAGATCGATTTTGGGCGCTACTGGAAATCTTCCCGCAAATGCGGGGACGACGTCGTCCCTAGGGACAGTGGGTCTCCCGTTGAGCTCCTCCCCAGACTCTGGCCCAACGATCCTTCCTCTCCAGCAGCAAGGCCCCCACTAATTCCCTCAGCCCAATCCCAGCGACCCTCCCCGCAGTCCCCTCGCTATTGGGCCCCAGCCCTCTGGGCCCGCCACACCCGTCGTCAGGGCCTTTGGGCCCCCCAATCTCCTCCCCTAATTTAGGCCATGCTGCGATTTCCCTTCAGTCGCATGAGGCCCTGGTCTCCCCGGACTCGTCCTTCCCCGGGCCCTCCCACGGGGGCCCCCTCCTTGGGGAGCAGGCCGGGGTCCAATCGACACCCCCTGGGCCTATGGACATCTCAACCCCGTCCCCAACCCTCGCGGATTCGACCCCTCCGGCCCCCGACCCCTATCCCGCTCCTCAGAGTATAGCGGTCGTGCCCGGATCTTCTGATTCCCTGATGGAAGATCAATTTCTGTCCCCCGAGACTATACCTAGCCCAGAACGGTTTGGACCAGCAGCACCGGGTCAGCCCGGCTCGACCTAGTCCCCTTTCCGTGTTCCGTGGTTATGACGATTTTTATTTGGAATTGTCAAGGGGCTGGAGGTCGGACCTTCAAGCCCATTCTCAAAAACTACATTCGTATTCACAGGCCCCAACTACTGGTCCTAGTAGAGCCTCGGATTAGTGGCGATCGAGCTCAGCGGGTCATTCGGTCCATGGGATTTCGTAATTCTTTCAGAGTTGAGGCTGCGGGCTTCTCTGGCGGGATATGGCTGCTTTGGCACGAAAATATTACCGTCAGTATTCGTCTAGCCCACCGCCAATTCATTCATGCTCGGGTGCAATGGGACCAGGAGCAGTTTGAGTTCACTGCTATCTACGCGAGCCTTAATCCCTCTTTTCGTCGTTACCTTTGGCAGTACCTGGAGACTCTAGCTCCTCACATCACTGTCCCCTGGCTGATAGGCGGGGACTTTAACGCAAAGTTCGAGGGTGCGGATAGACGCGGGGGGCTGAGCCCACATACCCGTATCAGTTACCAGTTTCGCGATTGTATGTCTCACTGTCACCTTCTAGATCTGGGATTTTCGGGACCGCGCTTTACGTGGAGGCGGGGTCAACTCCGGGAACGGCTAGATCGGGCTTTTGGCTCTCCGGCTTGGCTCATAACGTACCCGCATACCAAGGTGAGCCACCTGCCGTTTCTCAAATCCGATCATCGCCCTCTCCTTATTCGTTTTGTCCCTCATGTACCCTCCCACCCTACGCGCCGGCCTTTCCGGTTCCAATCAGCTTGGCTCACTCACGATTCTTTCTCCCAGGTCGTCGTCAACCACTGGCATCCCGACTCCTCGGATTTCAGCGGAGCAATCCAACGGTTCTCGGACAAGCTCTGCCTCTGGAATTCCATAGAGTTTGGGAATATCTTCCACCGGAAGAATCGCCTTATGGCCCGGCTCGTCGGCATCCAGAAGTGCGTGGAGGAAACTGATTCCCACTCTCTTCTCGATCTCGAGCTTTACTTACGGAACGAATTGGAACACGTTCTTTATCAGGAGGAACTCTATTGGCACCAGCAGTCTCGGAGTCAATGGATCGGTCAGGGCGATCGGAATACTCAATACTACCATGCCATTACTCGGACTCGACGTCGGCTATCTCAGGTCCACGCGCTTCCGGATGGACAAGGTAACGAAGTCACCGACCCGGCGGGTCTCCGCCGCTTGGCACAGAGACACTTACAGGATCTTTACCGATCCGCCGGGCGATCCTCGCTTCCGGGGTTTCTTCGGGGTCATTTTCCTCCCCCCCCTCCCTCAGCTTATGTCAGAGGACCTCACCTGCCCCCTCCGGCCCGAAGAAATCAAGGAGGCATTCTTTTCTATGCATCCTAACAAAGCCCCAGGGTTGGATGGTTTCAATGCTCTATTCTACCAATCCCAATGGGCCACGGTCGGCCCTTCCATTATCCAATTTATCCAGAGCGTCTTTCAGCACGAGGTTTGGGAGTCGGCTTTTAACCGTACCATCATTGTCCTTATCCCCAAGAACCCTTCCCCCACGACCATTGCCCAGTTCCGCCCCATTGCGCTCTGCAATGTGCTTTACAAAGTACTTTCCAAGGTCCTTGTTAACCGCCTCAAACCCTTTCTTGAGACGTTTGTCAGTCCAACCCAGTGTAGTTTCGTGCCCGGCCGTCAGATCACGGACAACATTATCATCACTCAAGAAGTGATCCACTCTATGCACCGTAAAACTGGTAGGAAAGGGCTCATGGCCCTCAAAGTGGATCTTGAAAAAGCTTACGACCGTCTCGAATGGGACTTCATCCAGGACACCCTTCATGACATTGGCCTCCCTGCTTCGCTGATTTCTCTTATAATGAAATGCCTCACTACAGTGTCCTTTCAAGTGACTTGGCAGGGAGAACTGAGCGAGGAGTTTCGGCCCTCGCGCGGCCTGCGTCAAGGTGATCCTCTTTCCCCGTATCTGTTTGTGTTGTGTATGGAACGGCTCGGACTCGCTATCTCGCATGAAGTTTCTACCGGGCGCTGGAAGCCCATTCGGTTGAGTCGTTATGGACCCCCCCCTCTTCCACTTATTCTTTGCGAACGATCTAATCCTCTTTGCCGAGGCGTCGATCGAGCAAGTTCACGTGCTAGTGGGGTCTTGGACTCGTTCTGCACTGCTTCGGGCCAATGCGTGAGTCAAGCCAAATCTCGCTGCTATTTCTCTAAGAATGTTCCTTCCCGTTCAGCTCGGGAATTAAGTCGTGCTCTCCGGTTTCCTCGGACTGATGATCTCGGTCGATACCTGGGTGTACCCCTCCTTCACCAGCGGGTCGGGAGGCACACGTACCAGCACATTCTGGATAAGGTGCATCACCGTCTGTCTGGGTGGGCTCCTTCCACGCTGTCCTTCGCTGGTCGGGTCACTTTGGTCCAATCTATCCTATCCACTATCCCGAGTTATACGATGCAAACTGTCCGCTTACCGCGTGGGCTATGTGACGCTTTGGAATAGACTCTGCGTAATTTTTTGTGGGGCTCGAGTCAAGACCGGCGGAAGATCCCTCTAGTTCGCTGGGACGAGGTTTGCCAGCCCAAACGGCTCGGGGGTTTGGGCATCCGTCGGGTTCGAGATATGAACGACGCTTTCCTCACCAAACTTGGTTGGGCTATGCTCACTAAGCCCACTGCCCTATGGGTGCAGGTGCTCTCCGGCAAGTACGCTTTTGATGCTCACCGCATTCCCTCCTCCCTCCCTCCTAGTGGAGGCTCGATGGTTTGGCGAAGCATCCGCTCGATATGGCCCATAGTGACTCAGGGGCTCCAATGGCGTCTTGGGGATGGTCGGACGACTAGCTTCTGGCACGACCCTTGGGTCCCGGGTATTGGTCCCCTTCTCTCTCGCGCGACTCAGGACATCCCGCTTTCCATTCGGCACCATCGGGTCATTCAATTTGTGGCCCACACCGGCCAGTGGGATTTGGAGGCCGTCCGGGATTTCCTCCCGTCTCCGATTTGCCGGGCCATTGCCGGCACGTTTCCCCCTTCCCCGTTTTTGGGTCCCCATAGGTTGGTCTGGGGCGCCTCAGAACATGGTCTTTTTACGGTCGCTTCGGCCCACTCCCTGCTTCGGGATGACATGCCTGCAGCTCCATCCGATCTGTGGGAGATCATTTGGAGGTGGTCGGGACCGCAGCGGGTGCGCTCTTTCTTATGGCTCCTCACGAAGGACCGTTTGCTTAGCAATCAGCAGAGGGTGAGAAGGCACATTACAGCCGATGGTACCTGCCTCCATTGTTCCCACGACGAATCCTCTCTCCACGTGGTTCGGGACTGTCCTCTAGCGAGTCGTGTGTGGGCCTCCTTCCAGTCTGATATCGTCACTTCGCCTACTTTTGTTCTCCCCGCTCGAGAATGGCTACACGTCAACCTTAGCCACCATCGTCGAGTGCAGGGCAGGGACTGGGCGGTCATTTTTGGGTTGACCTGTTGGTTTCTCTGGTCTTGGAGGAACAAGGTTATTTTTGACACTAATTTTGTTAGACCTCCTTCACCCTCTGTTTTTATCTTGTCTTTTGCAGATCAGGTTCAGCAGGCGTTGGGGGTTCGTTTTATGGGCTTTCCCGGATCCCGACCTCGCCAGGTGCAACAGGTAGGATGGCACAGGCCCCAGGCTGGTTGGGTTAAGCTGAACACCGATGGATCTAGCAATAGTGCCCAAGTCCAGGCTTCCGCTGGCGGCCTCCTTTGAGACAGTACTGGCTTTTGGCTTGGTGGCTTCTCCCAGTTCATTGGATGGTGCTCCCCAAAGTCAACAGAGCTATGGGCTGTCTATACCGGCCTCACCCTGGCTTGGAGATTGGGTTTTTGTCATATAGAGCTGGAGGTGGACTCGCTGGAGGTGCATCGGCTTCTTTCGTCTGTGGCGTCCCGTTCCCAGTCCGAGAACCCTCTCCTCATGGGTATCCTCGAGCTTCTCCATAGAAACTGGTCTGTTGCTCATCGACACGTACAACGAGAGGGTAACAGATGTGCGGATTGGCTTGCTACCCAGGCCTGTCCTGGCGATATTGGGACTACTTTTTTTGCTGTTCCACCTTTAGGGTGCAGGACTCTTCTTTATGAAGATCAGTCGGGGCGTACTATCTCCCGCATAATTAATATATGATGTTCTCTTTCCTTTCAAAAAAAAAAAAAAAAAAGAACCATGCTGCAGCTAGGAGAGGACATATCATCCGATGGATGTGGAAAATTTAGGATTTAGTAAATTAGTAATTTGTTAGATTAGGGTTAGCTAAATTAGGGATTATTAGATTATTGGTTTAATTTTGGATTTATTAGAAAAAATTTGATGAATTTGTTAGATTACGGTTAGCTGAATTAGGGATTATTAGATTAGTAGTTTAATTCAGGATTTAATAGAAAAAAATTTGATGAAATTTTTTTAGTTGTACTTGATTGTTACATAACTTTGTATAGCCTAAAAATTCATTAAAAATAATATATTCTTTTTACGTTATCAATAAATAAACTGCCAAATTTAAACATTTTAAAACAATCAAATTTATTTTAAAATCTCTATATCATTAAAATTTAACATATATTTTGATGAAACCTTAAAGATCAAATCTGCTTCTTTTACTTTCTTTTTTAAAACATTAAGATTAAAATCTGACACCAACATTAAAATTCAAATAATCCACATGCACAGATTGCGACATTTCATTAATGGAAGGCACAGTCCACATAGTTTGAGACAAGTTTCAAAAATTGAACAGTGTAGTAGTCCATCCTATATTTAGTGACTAAATTCTGCAATAAGCCCTCCGTGACTTTGTCTAACGATGAAACCATGCATAACATTATTCTATCTAAATCGTCTTACAATAATGTAACCTTTTGAAACCTTAGATTCTCAATCCTCCTTACTGCCAGCAACGTTGCTGAGATAATGATTTAAACGCTGACCAAAAACCTTTGTTGAGAATGAATTGGCCACATGCTCTCGAGCCTCTTTCCCCATTCTCTCTGCCATCTTGGGATCCCGTATGAATTTGGCCATGGCCGTGCAGAAGTCTGGAGGAGAAGGATCACAAAGAAATCCAGTTACTCCGTCCTTAATGGTCTCCAAAGGGCCCCCACTATTACATGCAAGGACAGGCTTATGAGCAGCCATAGCCTCCAATGGAACAATTCCGAAGTGTTCATCCTACAATTATCAACAAAGCAAGAAACCTCATAACTATCAACAAAGTAAGAGACCTCCCTTTTCACTTGCAACGTTACTACTAATGGATAGAGGGCGGTAGTAAAAATACAGTAACATACCTTTGGCGTGTAAACAACACAAAGACATTGGGAAAGAAGCTCATTTCTGTCTGTTGTTGTGCAAGAGGTGATGAAGTTAACTTGATGAGATATTCCTTCCCTTTCTGCTAAGCTTTTAAGTTCCTCCAAGTATTCAACATTTTCCCTAAGTCGTTTATCATACCCACCTGAAACACAAATGGCGCATGGAGTACATGGTGGAATCTTAGCTATGTCATTTAGTCTTCCTTTAACATATAGTAATCCCTTTATTTCCTTTGTAAAAATCAAGCTAACTAATTTATCCAAAGAAAAGCTTCATCCTTCACTGTCGGTTACAAAATTGTACAGTTGAATTTTTAGAAAGATTACTTAAAGCATGAGCTTATTTATTATCTGAATGAAAAAAAAAGGACTTGCTATGAGAAAACTGTATTTTTTATTCAAGTAAAAAGTCCTTGCAAAATACAAGCAAATTGTCCACGTAGGTGACAATGAACTTTTTCATTCAATTTTTCACTGCTGGCACTCTGTCTAACCAGAACATTTTCTACGAATTCACCGCCTAATAATTGGTGGCTTAAGGAATCCAGGCACAAAATTTTTTTTGGAAAAATAATCCTGAGACAAAACTGATGAAGACTTACCTGCAATAGTCAAAGTAGCATTTTTGAAAACATGTTGCAGCTGATGTTCTTTAAGGTCACGAAGCATGGCAAACGCTGAAACGGCCAAGTCTATATTCTTTTTCCTTTCAAAGCGGTTAATGGAAAGAAAATTTAACCTACACCACATTGACAAGATTAAATTACAGTAAAAATGATGCTCTCCCAGTTGGTATTTGAAGACCATGCATAGATCAATAAGAAGAAAAGAGATATACAAACATGTCTGTTACTTGTAAGATTTAGGCTCATGAAACTGATCCACATTAACTGCAGGGTAAAGAACAGCTGGCTGAATTCCTCGTGCATGAAGGTACTTGAATGTACTTGCAAACGTAGATGCAGTAAATCTGCTATTAACAAGAATCAAATCTGCCATTCCTGCAGTTACCAAGTAGCACTATTTTAAGAATTAGTAAAAGTTGCAGAAAACATTTAGAGGAAGATAGACATGTCACATGAACACCATCAAAACCATGGACCATACCAGTTGTAGCTTCTTCTATGAAGTCAATGGGTTTCCTGTATAACCTCCGTAGAAAAGTTGTGTGTTGAGCCAACAACATATCCGGAAAATGACAATAGAAAACCACCTGGTAAATCATACAATTGGTGAAATAACTTGATCCTTCTACCAATGCATCACAGCTCACATTAAAAACAAAATGAAAGAGAAAAGTAAAAGAATAGAAAAGAACAGCAGTATATATACCTTTGTTGATCTTTTCAATTTAAACAATGGGACAACAACTGACACTTGATCCACCAGTATAATGTCAAAAGATGGCCACATGAAGAGCACACAGAGAGCAACAAAAATGCACCTCAAATATGCACATACAGCATGAAGATGGTAGAATATATGCCGGGGGAGGAAAGAGCCATATACGATAACTGGGAAGGTGCCTGTATGGTAAATTGCCATCATATTTGAGCCAGAGAATATCACCTTGAGTGAGATAAAGGGATAGGATATAAGACAAATATCTAAGTAGAAAAAAGGCATTCAAGGGCCATATACAAGATATCTTAAAACAATTTAATTAAAGAAAATTAAGCATTTAACTCAAGGTACAAGTTATGTGGATAGTTTGCAAGGGTAAACTAAAGAAAGGATAGAAGAAGAAAACAGAGGGGAGACAAAAACAGGAGCTGAACAAAGAGAAAAGAGAACAACAATTCATATTGATTTCTTAAAGGAGTTAGTTACAGCCGGGTTTTAATTCTGAACATCCAGCTTCTTGACTAGGCTGCTGGTCACTAAATGGTAACTAATCACTAAATGGTAACTAAGTCCTACATTGAAATTGAAAACTTAGTAAAATGCTACATGGGCAGCTTCTTATACTTCACCCTTCTCTTACTTCAGCTCTCTTTATCTTTGACAAAAACCTTGTGTACAAGGTTCACATAACTTCAGATAAAGTTGAAGGAACATGAACTGAAATCTGATACCCTCAATCCCTCCTTTCAAGAAAACCTTGTCTATGAGGTTCAAAGAACTTCAGACAGAGTTGAAGGAACGTGAACTAAAATCTGATACCTTCATCTGGTGTGGCATTAGAAGCTTCATGAATGAAATATAAAACATGCAGCTCATAGATTCGGATTCCAGGTGTTTCTCAATAGTCAGGTCTACAAATCAGCATTGCAAAACCTTTTGCTCTGTTTTCAGCAAGTGACTTATTATTGGCCTCAAAAATTTTTCATGATAAAACATACATCAAACCCCTACACTTCAGCTTTCTTGCTTGAGGCTGTCAGTCCAACCATACTAATTGTAGGATGAATGAAACAGGCTGGTAGAAAGCTTAGATGATCTAGCACATGATGTCTTCAAGCAACAAACAAACAAAAAAACAAAGGGGAAAAAAATCCTTCAATACTAGCTGCATGGGTAATAATATTTGATCATTTGGATCACCAATTTAATAGAATCAAGGTTCCGGATTTCCATGGGATGAACAAATTGTATTTGCTCATTGACAGGAATCAAAACACATTGAGTTTTCAAATTGATGTTCTCTTTAAGGAAACTCTTTTGAGCAACCTTCAGTCCAACCAGGACACCCCAAAGACCAGACTGACCTTCGGGAACAGAAGTGTTATAGCAATTGTTACACAGATAAGCGAAGAAGAAATAAAAAGCCTATTTATTTCTTTTTGGAGATTTTTGTTGTAAATCTTTAATTTTGATGATTTTTGATTTATTTATCAAACTAACAATGTGTATATAGACCTCAAAATCTGATCCCACACTCTTAATGATCTTAGTTTGTATTCCATTGTGCCTGGTCCTTATAATTTCTGTTGTGGTCCACAGTAGCCACGGGAAAAACTCAACTTGAAAATAAGGCTATAGTTCCCTCTAAAGAAGAGTTAGCCTGTGTCTTTTTATCCAGGATTGCTCAAAAGTTCAGCTCGTAACACAACATTTCACAAAAAGATCCTACCATTTACTGGTAGAAGCACTTCCACATCATTGACTACACAAAGAAGTAAGCACTTAAATGCCAATTGGCATATAATATATATGGAACTTGCCTTCAAGGGTTTCTTCGAAACATCTGTTATTGTCATGGTGAGCAGTAAAGACATGAACTTGATGGCCATGTGAGGAAAGCTGAACAGCAGCATCAACAATTAATCTCTCAGCACCACCTTCAAAAGGAAATATATCAGGTTTTAACAATCAAAATTTGAAGGGAAAAAGGAAGGGGTCAAAAGGAGTTACCCAAAATAGTATAAAAAGAGAAGCATGTTACCTATACCGAGATCTGGGTGTATGATAGCTATCTTGAGATTCGACTTTGGTTTTCTCTCCATTTTTCTTTTGGACGCGGCAGACGTAGGAAGAAGAGGATGACTCTATACGCAATCTGTTTCCTTTTCTTTCACATACTAAGATTTAACAGGCGTATATTTTTAAAATCCTTCTTATTTTAAATATCTAAGGTTTTGGTAATTAATAATAAAGGAATAGAAAATAAAAAATGAGAATAAAATTACCAATTAAGTATTAAAATAATTGATTATACATATTTGGTATAGAAGAATAAGAAATGAGATTAGAATTTAATAGCTATAAGTATTACATATTAAGAATAGTAATGACACAATTTTAATTATGTTTGATTATTACATATTGCTTCAGATGCTGAAATGCTCTCTCGCACTCATCCGTCCATTGGAAATGGGCACGTCCACCTTCCTTAAAATTTTGAAAAATGGGAGGCACTTGTCCCCCATCCTAGAGACGATAAGTAGCCCCTACATTTTTCAAACCGAACGGCATTACCTGGTAGCAATACATGCCCTGGTTAGTTATAAAAGTCGTCTTTTCTCCGTCTTCAAGACTCATTTGTATCTGATGATAACCGGAGAAAGCATCCAAGAAACTGAGAAGCTCATGCTCTGATGTAGAGTCTACCAGCTAATCGATTTTAGGTAGGGGAAGTTGTCCTTTGGGCATGCTTTGTTCAAATCAGTGAAATCGATGCACATTCTCCATCTTTCGTTTTTCTTCTTCACTAGTACCACGTTAGCCATCCATTCAAGGTATTTGACTTCCCGAATGAACCCAGCATCGAGCAATTTTCCTATCTCTTTCTCGATCACCCTCTGCCTCTATTTACTTTGCCACCGCTTCTTCTGTCTAACTGGCTTGCAGTCCTTCTGAATATCGAGAGAATGAGATGTTACTGCTTGAGAAATTCCAGGCATGTTGGATATACTTATCGTTGGTCCTTTTGGTCAATCAGCTTCCTCCCACTAGACTGATCCTTCTGTCGCTTATGTAAATCATCCGTTCTGCCACTTGGCCAGCGGTCATCTGCCCTACGTTTTGTGTTTTTCAACACTTCCTCGAGTTGGATATACTTATCCGCCTGATTTCTTATCTCTTGAGTAGACTTGGGCTGATCAAGGGCTAATGACTTTTTAAACTCTTCATCCCTCGTGTTGCTAATAAGGGCAGCCAACATGAACGAGCAGGTGAGGTCAGGGACTTCAACAGCTTCATTTTTAAACCGAGTGATAAACTCCCGTAAACTTTTATTCCTTCCTTGGGTCAACTGCATTAATTCCAAGGCAGTCTTCTGTGGTCGTTTACTTGTAACAAACTGGTTGAGGAATAGCAACTTAAAGTCCTCAAAACACGTAATGCAACGTGGGGGTAAATTGTTGAACCATCATCGGGCTCCGTCTTGAATGGCTGTACAGAAAGCCTTACATTGAATTGCATCGGGGATGCAATGCAGGTTCATCATCGACTGAAAGTATTGAAGATAGTAGAGGGGATCGGTCTTTTTGGTATATTTTTCAGGCATCGGTATCTTAGTACCGACCGTTGAAGGCTATCCAGGATCTCCTAAGTGAAAAGAGAGCTATATTGTGTTGATGGCTAATCTGGACGGGAATTAATGACCATATTGATTCGATCGTCCATGATTTTTTCAAAAGTTTCAGTAGAATGGTGATCGGCTATCATACCTATCTATCGAGCGGGGGTTCGCTGCCGTTTCGTCTGAGATTGTAAGATTTGACAAATCAATAGATCGACCGCTTCCTCAATTTGTCTTTGGGTAAGGGAGATTTGTTGTGGAGCAGGAGGGTTTGTGTTTAGGGGGTGTTAGATGTGAAGGTGTGAATTGTTTCTAGCATTATCCTCCAGGGCTACGCTCTACTCTTCTTGATCTCGGCTCTGGGGTGGTTGATCATTCGAATACGAAGATTGTGTTTGTTATTAGGGTTTAATGGGGGTAGCTCGTTTGTGCTAGGGTTTTGGGTGATAGGTGGAGGATGAATCTAGGGATCATGATGCGTCAGTGAAAAGGCGGCAAGTAATGGCAAGCCCATTCGTTGTAGTGCAAGTGCCGCGACAGTGGCTACATCCGGATTTGTTGCTGCCGCTTGACTTATCTAAGTATTTGTGGACGTGGTGCCCCGACGCCCGGCCCCACTGTGGGCGCCAACTGATTCAGTCTGATTTTGCTAAGACTAGGCGCCGTTGTTTGGATCCATGAACTCAATTAACTTCAACCAGGAAGTATCTACAAAACAATAAGGCACACCAGGGGTTGATCGCCGACATGCCCCTCCGATGCTTAAGTTAGTTCTTTTGTCGTAGGTTTTTTGGCTATGAATAGAAAGTAATAGGGTTTTCTAGGT
>JANIHY010125803.1:0-13833 GCA_027479065.1 Erythroxylum brevipes
GTTTTAATTAATTATTACTCCACCAATTAATTACGTCACAGGGCATTGTTCTAAAATGGGGATGTTAATAAGTCGAGTTAGGCTCAGGTCATTCTTAGTCTGGATCAACCCATTTTATATATTTTTAAATTTTAAAAATAACATTTTTTTGACAAAACAAATCACTCTTGAATAAGGATGTTAATAGGGCTGGTTGAGTTTGAGCTCGAGTAGCTTATGGTCCGGATCGATCCATTATATATATATATATATTTAAAAGTTAAAATGACATTTTTTGACAAAACAAATCATTTTTTTATAAAGGAAAAATACAATAAAGGTTACAAAACAAGTCTGGAGAAGCAGATTCCCGACATATCCTCTAAAAGGATACGTTGACACCCTATAGGTGTATTATCAAAAAAGGTGAGACTGACAGCAGAATGTTTTGTGTGAATAGCAAGCCAGTCAGCACATCTGTTGTTCTCTCAGTAAACGTGACGATGAATAACAGACCAGTTCCGCGTGAGTAGTTTGTGGATACTTGTGACAATGGGGTTGAACGCCTTGAAACGATTATCCAAGGAAGAGATAAGATGGTGCACCGCGAGAGAATCCAACTCTAGTTCTATCCGGCGGAAGCCCAGGTCTTAGGTTATTGATAGTCCTGTAAAAACTCCCTAGAGTTCAGCAGACATTGCATCGCACCAACCGAGGTTCTGAGAGAACCCTCCAAATCAGTTGCCATAACTATCGCGTAAAATGCCACCTGCAATAGCCGAGCATTGGAGGAGATTGCAAACGTCGTCTGTGTTTAGTTTTACCCAATCAGGAGAAGATTTGCTATAACCAATGAGTTACTGGTGACGAGGGTGGGGTCCTGTATTTGTTCGACTTTGTCACACAGTAGACTTATGTATCTGATCTGTAAAAGACAAAATGAGAAAGTTAGGAGACAGAAACCAATTGAATCATCATCAAAAAGAGACCTATTCCTTCATCACTAGAGGAGCCAGCACGTTGTGCCAAAAAGAATCGCCCAATCATTACATTACAGTCAACCCACAGGTCAAACGGAGTTGGCCCACTCTCGACCTATAACCCAATCGAGTTGATCAGTTTTAACTTATAATCCTTTAATAGTTTGATCAACTTTAGGCCACTGGCTCGAAGGGTTCTCCCAAAATATTCGATGGTGCTCTCCGTTGAATGTGGAATTCTGGGGGTTATTTATTGGGCTTACACTGGCATGGAATCTAGGCCATTGTCGCATCGAGCTCGAGATCGAGATCGATTCAACGACAGTGTTCGATATTCTATCCTCCGTCGACCGTCGATCCAGGACGCTCAATCTTATAGTCCGAAGTATACACGCATTGTTCACTAAAAACTGGACTGTTGCTCATTGACACATCTATCGTAAGAGCAACAGATGCGCCGATTAATTAGCCAAGTATGTCGGCAATTTTGCTATTGGTGTCCATCATTTTACTACAACATTCATTGGGTGCCACTTTATCTTTTTAGAGGATCTATCGAAAATTTGTTTTCCCAAACTTAGCGTGTAATTTGTTCAATTTGTATCCCTTTGAAAAAAAAGTTTAGGCCAAAATTGAACTAAAATTGAGACGAGGGCAATTAAAATTACATTCCTGCTCCAGAATACTCCTTCAAAAAACTGATGAAATAAAAACTGTAAAAGAAAAGAAATTTACAGGTCAGCTCCAGCTTTCCATGACCAAGCAGAGACTCGAAGAAAGCTTGAGAGCTTCAAAGTAAAAAGGAAAGAGAAAGCTTAATTAAAAAGAAAAATACCTTTTTGTCTCACACAAGAGGACTTGGGGACCAGAGAGAGCTTACGAGTTTTCCGGTTGACGGAAGAGTAGAGTATTAGAGCTCTCCAAACTCTCTCTTCTCCTATCACATCATTCAGTTCAATCGCGGCACGCAACTGCTCGACGAGCTAGCCATGCCTTCCCGTCGACGGACCCTCTTGAAAGTCATTATTCTCGGCGACAGCGGGTGGGTAACCCATACTTAAAACGAGACTTTACGTGTTCGTACCAATTTTTTTGACCTATAAGTAGGGTTTGGGTTCCTGAATTTTTGGGGTTTTGGGTTGATTTGGCGGATCTTTCGAGATCGCCGACGGGCGAACCGGATTTGGGTTTTCAGTTGTTGATCCGATTCAATAATTGTATTGATCTTACGTGTAATTTGAACTGTTAGGGTTTTGATTATTGTTCTTTTAGATAGTGAATTGATAAAATTTTAGTGTGAATTATGCAGGGTGGGGAAGACCTCGTTGATGAATCAGTAAGTAATTCCATATTTGGGAGAATTGGTTTCCTGTTTTGTTTGGTTTTATCGTTCTTGACTGATCTTCCTGGTAGATATGTAAATAAGAAGTTTAGCAACCAATACAAGGCAACAATAGGAGCTGATTTTTTGACAAAGGAGGTTCAGTTTGAAGATAGGCTCTTTACTTTGCAGGTTGGTACTGGACTGGGCTGTGTAACTTTGTGCTTTCAACAATTTGGTAGATATCATGTCTTGGATGCTATCGATGTTGTGCGCTTGATATGTTCGAAAATTCTTTTTAGCTTTTGAGTTCCATTATGAATGTAGAAAGAGCTGCCCCTGCATGTTACTTAGGTATCTTCTTTATTGACTTGTTAGTGCTATTAGTGCTTTAGTTGGATCCATGCCCCTCAAAATTTGTAGCTTCAACAATTTCCATTAATTTTATCACTCTTCATGAGTGTCCTACACCTCTATTTCAGCTTGCAAAATCATTAACAGAATCTATAAAAGAGTTTTCGTCGGTATAAACTGTTGTTTATTTAGACAGCAGGACAATGTGTTGTATTTGAAGGCATACTCAAATTACTTTTCTACTAATTAATTGTTGAATTTGAAATTTAGACAGTTTGTCTTGCCCTTTTCAATTACAAAACAGGAATTACTCTGATTCACTGGGAGTCTTTTATGACACCTGATGAAAGTTGAATGGAAGAAATAAAATATAAGGGATACATTTGAAATTTGACAAATTCAACCTGAAGAGTGACTTCAACTAACAGAATAGAAATGTCAGCCTGATCAAAGTTGGCTTTAGTTGGCTCATTTTGGATATATATGAGTGAGAAATAACAATGATTCTATATTAGTTGCAATAGGGATTTTTTGGGGCTGTAAACTAGATTTTAACTCTGTTCTATTTCATGACATTATCTTCATTGTTCAAAGTTGATAACAATCCCTTGCATCTAAATTTTTATGCCGTTGCTCATGACAGTTCTCACTAAATTAATCTTCCTTTTCTTTGCCATCCTTTTCTAAATGTATGTTTTACTGGTTTCAAAATTTAATATTCCTTTTGTTTTGACAGATCTGGGATACTGCTGGCCAGGAAAGATTCCAGAGTCTAGGTGTTGCATTCTATAGAGGTGCTGATTGCTGTGTTCTTGTGTATGATGTGAATTCTGTGAAATCATTTGAAAACCTTAACAACTGGAGGGAAGAGTTTCTTATTCAGGTATGTAATATATGTATTTACATATTTTGCTGATAAGTATATGCCACAAAATCAATGATTATAGTGGCTAAAGGATTCTTTGTGACTCACCGCGGCAGGCAAGTCCTTCTGATCCAGAGAATTTCCCGTTCGTTGTTCTTGGAAACAAAATTGATGTAGATGGTGGAAATAGTAGAGTTGTACGTATCTTCTTGGTGCTTGAGTTTGCACCTCCCTCCCCCTCTCTCTCTCTTGCGCACAAGAGGGTCCTTTGTGTCTCTTGGTGCTTAAGCTTCTATTTCATATTTCAGGTTTCAGAGAAGAAAGCACGGGCCTGGTGTGCCTCAAAAGGGAATATCCCATACTTTGAGACCTCTGCCAAGGAAGGTGTTAATGTGGAGGAAGCATTTCAATGCATAGCTAAGAATGCTCTGAAGAGTGGTGAAGAGGAAGAGATGTAAGAAAATTAACCACCCTTATCCATATGCACGTTCAAATCTGTTTTATGATTCTTTTTGTGATTTATAAAATCTGGAATGGCAAGATGAACTCAAATGGAGCATTGGCATACTTTTAGATTCACACTTACATGCATGATTAATAAAGTTGTTTACATTTTACGTAACATGCATCCACACCTCAATGAAACAATCTGAAATGATACTGACATCGGCTTATGGTTGGGCTTATTTGTACCATGAAGTTACTTGCCAGACACCATTGATGTTTCGAGCAGCAATCAACCTAGATCAACCGGATGTGAGTGCTAACTTTTGGCTTGATTGTTCAGCGGCAATAAATTGTATTACAAGTGATCTCATGGGTTGAGCGAGCCCTCTCAACTATGTTTACTGTTACTTATGAAGTAAGATACATTGTACTTTTTTTTAAAAACGAAGATACATTGTACTTGTACATTAATGTTTGTGGGAAAACAAATTGGTCCTTGATTGCTGGCTCTACCCTGTAAAACTGGTTTATTTTTTAATTTACGCTTCATTCTTCCCAAGCACTATTGCTTATATATGATGGCAAAATGAAGTCTTGGTTGACGGATTTACATGGCCGGGCTAGGATCCGGCTTCAGGCTCAGGCTCTGGCTCTAGGCAAAAATAATTTGGTTTTGATATTTGCATACAATATGCTTCTAATGGATTGATTAATTTACCAATTTACCGGTGAAAATTTTGAATTCGTTAATTTTTTAATTTAATTTTTAAAATTTCAGTTTTTTTATTTAATAATTTTTGTTATTAATAACGGTATCGGGAAAACATAAAGGAAAACATCTACTAATCTTAGAAATATGCTTTTTCCTACAACACTTTAATCAATCACACCAGGGGCCATGTCTTCATTAATACCACCAATTACGATACCAAATATTGAATAAGCTCTATATTTACAGTAAGGAACATAAAATTCAAGCTGCAAGTCATTACATTATCCCGTACTTCTAGCTTCCGGTTTTTATGGAGCAACCTCAATGCTTTATTGACCCTACCAAGCCGCATCATGTGTCCTCTCTCAAGAAGTCTCTTTATGGCTTGAAACAAGCACCTCTCTGTCTCACTAATGCTTTTCAGAATATCGGTTTTACAGGCTCTAAAGCTGATAGCTCGTTGTTTATTTATTCGATTGGCAGTGATATTGCGTATTGCTTAGTGTATGTTGATGACTTAATTTTGACGGGTTCCTCATCTTGTCTACTTCAACACATCGTCACTCTTCTCGGTAAATCGGTTGCGATTAAGGACTTGGGTCCTCTTTCTTATTTTCTGGGGGTTGAGGTTGCGTGGTTATCAGCTGGATTGCAACTTTCGCAATCCTAATACATTCTAGATCTGTTGAAGCACGCAAACAAGCATGAGGCGTCTTCAGTTTTGACTCCTTCCACTCCTCAAACCGATTTGACTGCCTTAACTTCTTTTACCTTTGATGATCCGACGTTATACCGGCAAGTGGTTGGTGCTCTTCAATATCTAGCCCTCACTAGACTCGATATAACTATGACTGTCAACAAAACTGCTCAATTCATGCATTCACCATGCGTCCATCGCTAGCAAGCAGTTAAGCACATTCTTCGTTATTTGCGCAGCACAATAGATCACGACATTGTTCTTAAGCCATCTCGTTTAGCTTCTATTGTTGCTTTTTCTGATGCAGATTGGGGTAGAGATAAAACTGATCGAAAAAGTACTTCTACTTGTGTTGTTTTTCATGGTGCTAACCTTGTCTCTTGGAGTTCGAAGAAGCAGAAAACTGTTGCTCGATTCAACAATGATTTTGAGTATCGTGCTCTAGCTTCGACCGCTTCTGAAGTGTATTGGTTTCAATGTCTTCTTCGCGAGCTTCACCATCCTCTTCCTATCACGCCGAAAATCTGGTGTGACAATGTCTCCGCCACATACTTAGCTGCGAATCCGGTTTTCCATTCTCTTTCAAAGCATCTTGAATTGGATTTTCACTTTGTGCGCGATCAAGTTCGTCAGAAACATCTAATTGTCTCTTACATTTTGACAACTGACCAATTGACTGATGCATTAACCAAACCATTGTCGAAGACTCGATTCTTAACTTTCAAAGCTAAACTAATGGTGCTTCCTCCCATCAGTTTGCAGGAGGGGGGGAGGGTGTTAAGAAAACGACTTAGTCAAAGCTCGATTTTACGGCCTTCGATTGTTGCTAATCATTTGTTAAGATATTGTTTTTAAATTTTAAATATTTGTAAATCTTGTAAATCTTATCTCAATATTTTCTGATACACTTTGTACATATATATATATATATATCTGATTATACTCAATGAAAATGCATCCTTCTTATCATTAAAACTCTTTTCTTTACAATATTACCATTTCCTTTTACGAATCAACCGCTAGTTAACCTGTAATACTCTTATCATCCGATTAACTTAGGCCAAAACTGGGCTAAGCCAATCAAAATTACATTCCTATTCTAGAATACTCCTTCATGAATTGATGAAATAAAAATTGTAAAAGAAAAGAAAATTACAGGTCAGCTCCAGCTTTCCATGACCAAGCAGAGACTCGAAGAAAGCTTGAGAGCTTCAAAGTAAAAAGGAAAGAGAAAGCTTAATTAAAAAGAAAAATACCTTTTTGTCTCACACAAGAGGACTTGGGGACCAGAGAGAGCTTACGAGTTTTCCGGTTGACGGAAGAGTAGAGTATTAGAGCTCTCCAAACTCTCTCTTCTCCTATCACATCATTCAGTTCAATCGCGGCACGCAACTGCTCGACGAGCTAGCCATGCCTTCCCGTCGACGGACCCTCTTGAAAGTCATTATTCTCGGCGACAGCGGGTGGGTAACCCATACTTAAAACGAGACTTTACGTGTTCGTACCAATTTTTTTGACCTATAAGTAGGGTTTGGGTTCCTGAATTTTTGGGGTTTTGGGTTGATTTGGCGGATCTTTCGAGATCGCCGACGGGCGAACCGGATTTGGGTTTTCAGTTGTTGATCCGATTCAATAATTGTATTGATCTTACGTGTAATTTGAACTGTTAGGGTTTTGATTATTGTTCTTTTAGATAGTGAATTGATAAAATTTTAGTGTGAATTATGCAGGGTGGGGAAGACCTCGTTGATGAATCAGTAAGTAATTCCATATTTGGGAGAATTGGTTTCCTGTTTTGTTTGGTTTTATCGTTCTTGACTGATCTTCCTGGTAGATATGTAAATAAGAAGTTTAGCAACCAATACAAGGCAACAATAGGAGCTGATTTTTTGACAAAGGAGGTTCAGTTTGAAGATAGGCTCTTTACTTTGCAGGTTGGTACTGGACTGGGCTGTGTAACTTTGTGCTTTCAACAATTTGGTAGATATCATGTCTTGGATGCTATCGATGTTGTGCGCTTGATATGTTCGAAAATTCTTTTTAGCTTTTGAGTTCCATTATGAATGTAGAAAGAGCTGCCCCTGCATGTTACTTAGGTATCTTCTTTATTGACTTGTTAGTGCTATTAGTGCTTTAGTTGGATCCATGCCCCTCAAAATTTGTAGCTTCAACAATTTCCATTAATTTTATCACTCTTCATGAGTGTCCTACACCTCTATTTCAGCTTGCAAAATCATTAACAGAATCTATAAAAGAGTTTTCGTCGGTATAAACTGTTGTTTATTTAGACAGCAGGACAATGTGTTGTATTTGAAGGCATACTCAAATTACTTTTCTACTAATTAATTGTTGAATTTGAAATTTAGACAGTTTGTCTTGCCCTTTTCAATTACAAAACAGGAATTACTCTGATTCACTGGGAGTCTTTTATGACACCTGATGAAAGTTGAATGGAAGAAATAAAATATAAGGGATACATTTGAAATTTGACAAATTCAACCTGAAGAGTGACTTCAACTAACAGAATAGAAATGTCAGCCTGATCAAAGTTGGCTTTAGTTGGCTCATTTTGGATATATATGAGTGAGAAATAACAATGATTCTATATTAGTTGCAATAGGGATTTTTTGGGGCTGTAAACTAGATTTTAACTCTGTTCTATTTCATGACATTATCTTCATTGTTCAAAGTTGATAACAATCCCTTGCATCTAAATTTTTATGCCGTTGCTCATGACAGTTCTCACTAAATTAATCTTCCTTTTCTTTGCCATCCTTTTCTAAATGTATGTTTTACTGGTTTCAAAATTTAATATTCCTTTTGTTTTGACAGATCTGGGATACTGCTGGCCAGGAAAGATTCCAGAGTCTAGGTGTTGCATTCTATAGAGGTGCTGATTGCTGTGTTCTTGTGTATGATGTGAATTCTGTGAAATCATTTGAAAACCTTAACAACTGGAGGGAAGAGTTTCTTATTCAGGTATGTAATATATGTATTTACATATTTTGCTGATAAGTATATGCCACAAAATCAATGATTATAGTGGCTAAAGGATTCTTTGTGACTCACCGCGGCAGGCAAGTCCTTCTGATCCAGAGAATTTCCCGTTCGTTGTTCTTGGAAACAAAATTGATGTAGATGGTGGAAATAGTAGAGTTGTACGTATCTTCTTGGTGCTTGAGTTTGCACCTCCCTCCCCCTCTCTCTCTCTTGCGCACAAGAGGGTCCTTTGTGTCTCTTGGTGCTTAAGCTTCTATTTCATATTTCAGGTTTCAGAGAAGAAAGCACGGGCCTGGTGTGCCTCAAAAGGGAATATCCCATACTTTGAGACCTCTGCCAAGGAAGGTGTTAATGTGGAGGAAGCATTTCAATGCATAGCTAAGAATGCTCTGAAGAGTGGTGAAGAGGAAGAGATGTAAGAAAATTAACCACCCTTATCCATATGCACGTTCAAATCTGTTTTATGATTCTTTTTGTGATTTATAAAATCTGGAATGGCAAGATGAACTCAAATGGAGCATTGGCATACTTTTAGATTCACACTTACATGCATGATTAATAAAGTTGTTTACATTTTACGTAACATGCATCCACACCTCAATGAAACAATCTGAAATGATACTGACATCGGCTTATGGTTGGGCTTATTTGTACCATGAAGTTACTTGCCAGACACCATTGATGTTTCGAGCAGCAATCAACCTAGATCAACCGGATGTGAGTGCTAACTTTTGGCTTGATTGTTCAGCGGCAATAAATTGTATTACAAGTGATCTCATGGGTTGAGCGAGCCCTCTCAACTATGTTTACTGTTACTTATGAAGTAAGATACATTGTACTTTTTTTTAAAAACGAAGATACATTGTACTTGTACATTAATGTTTGTGGGAAAACAAATTGGTCCTTGATTGCTGGCTCTACCCTGTAAAACTGCTTGATTTTTTAATTCACGCCTCATTCTTCCCAAGCACTATTGCTTATATGATGGCAAAATGAAGTCTTGGTTGACGGATTTACATGGCCGGGCTAGGATCCGGCTTCAGGCTCTGGCTCCAGGCAAAAATAATTTGGTTTTGATATTTTGCATACAATAATTTTATGCTTCTAATGGATTGATAAAGCCTTATCTAATATTTTAAAATGAGTGGAAAAATTATTAAGATTATTTATCACCTCTAGGCAATCCGACTCTACAATAATCCTGTCAATGCCTTTACCTTTAAGCCACGCAAAAGCTTCTTTGATAGAGATTGCTTGAGCAAGTAAAGCGTCCACACAATAAGGACTGTGACCCGAGAAAGCTTGAACGAATCTACCTTGGTCATCGCGAAGAATAACCCCAAACTCTGAACTGTTATCTCTTGTTGATATCGAGGCGTCAACATTACATTTTAACCAGCCCAAATCAGGTTTGTTTCACAATTGACAACGACAAAAATTAGTGCAATTCGGCTGAGCCCTGTTGAAAGCAAGTTTTGCCTCATGCCAATCAGTAAGGAAACCATCTACAAATGTCACAACTATTTTATGAGGAATATCCTTATGCTCCCAACAAAAAAGATTTCTATGAAACCAAATGCTCCAGCATATAGCCAAAATCTGGTGTCCCCTGACAGAATTATTACTGATGAGCATTGAAGAAATACAACAATTTATGTCATCCCCTGTAGGAAAATACCAGCAGCATTCCGGACACTTTTAGCAAAAGGACAAGTGAGCAAGGTATGATTCATAGTTTCCACTATACATCTCTTACAAGAAACATCCAAACTTACTCCTCTATCATAAAGTCTCTGTTTACAAGGAATAAACTCACGCAACAACTTCCAGTGAAAATCCTTGATTTTAGGGGAATTTGGCATTCCAGATAGAGTTCTAAGGACCATCAAGAACGTAAGACGATATAAGAGAATATTGATTAGTGGCAATTCGATAACCTGACTTAACACTATATAACCCATTCTTAGTAAATTGCCAACAAAAATGGTCAGCATTCAACAATGATGAGACAGGGATTTTAAAAACTTGAGAGGCATCCTCTGGTATTAAAATGCCATTGACCAACGAAGAATCCCATCCTGAAGCCTCAGAATTAAACAGAGTACTTACCTTCATGTTCTCCATGTCGCTTAAAGGAGATGAGCGCACATAAAAATCTTCATCGCGATTCAACCATGGGTCTTTGAAGACGAAGATCGACTCCCCATTACCCACTCGCCACCGAGCTCCTTTCCCTAGTACGTGCTTTGCCGAATAGATGCTCTTCCAAATTAAGCTAGGGTTTCGACCTTCTGTGGCATTAAGGAAATTGCAATCTGGAAAATACTTTGCTTTAAATAACTTACTTGGCAGTGAATTCGGGTGAGTTAAGAAACGCCAACCCTGTTTACAAAGCATAGCAAGATTAAAGCAATATAGATCTCGGAAACCCATACCTCCTAATTTCTTAGGAACACAGAGTCTCTCCCATTTGGCCCAATAAATTTTAGAACAGTTATCTGGTGAAGAACCCCACCAAAAAGCATTCATCATTTTATGTAAATCATCACAGATACCTTTTGGGAGGAGGAAGACACTCATACAGAAAGTGGGAAGAGCTTGGGCAATAGTTTTGAGGACGATCTCTTTACCCGGTTTGGAGAGCAGTCGATTGCTCCAGCTATGAATACGTTTACGAAGACGATCCTTCAAGAAAGCAAACACTTGCTTTTTATTTTTACCAATTAAAGATGGAAGACCCAGATACCTACCATGATCCAAAGGATTTGAAACCCCCAAAATCGAAATCGCTTCCTACTTAGCGTAAAGTTTCGTATTTGAGCTAAACATAACTCTAGATTTCTGAAAATTAATAGCTTGACCCGAAGCTTTCTCATAAGTGGAAAGGATTCGCTTGATGTGTCGGCACTCATTGGAGGAAGCATTAAAGAAAAAGAAGCTGTCATCTGCAAAAAACAAGTGAGAAATTGACGGAGCCCCACTACAAATACTAATACCATGGATGTCTCCTCGTGACTCAGCCTTCCGTAAGAGCGCAGAGAGACCTTCAGCACATAAAATGAAGAGATAAGGGCTAAGAGGATCACCCTGTCTAAGACCTCGATTAGGAATAATAGGACCCACAGTTCTGTCATTTAAAGCCACTGAATAAGTAATTGTGGTAACACACAACATAATCCATCTGACCCATTTAACATCAAAACCCAGCTTTAACAAAATAAACTCAAGATACCTCCAATCAACTCTGTCGTATGCTTTGCTTATATCAATCTTAAACGCCACATTACCCAGTGAGCCACGCCCTTTGTTCTTCATGTAATGAATGATCTCAAAGGCAACCATAATGTTGTCAGAAATTAGTCTACCAGAAACAAACGCTGACTGCATAGGAGAAATAAGCCTAGGAAGGATAGTTTTGAGTCTATTTGCTAAGACCTTGGCTATAATTTTATAGATCACATTACAAAGGGCAATAGGCCGCAAGTCTTTCATACTACTAGGCTTTTCTTTTTTTGGAATTAAGACAATAGTAGTACTATTTAAGGAGGTTGGGAACTCACAAGTGTCAAGCCAGATATGTTAGAGTAGTGCCCTAAAGGCAATCCCCTTTAGCGCATTTTGTTCATAGTCATGTACAGAAGATACTGCCATGGTGAAAAATATCAGCCCCTACAGTATTCCAACATTTCTGAAAAAAAGATGGATTCATACCATCAGGACCAGGCGCCTTATCGGGGTGCATTTCAAAAATCGCTTTCTTGAACTCTTCAATTGTGAAAGGGGCTAAGAGAGCAGAATTATCACTATCTGTCACCACCCTGTTCATACAGTCAAAATCGTCGAAAATCGAATTTTCTAAATCAGCTGCAAAAAGGTCATTAAAATATTGAATAACAATGGGACACATAAGATCAATATCCGTAACAACATTACCCTGAGCGTCCTCCAGAAAATCAATATAATTTGTCCTCTTTCTTCTAGAGGCATGAGCATGAAAAAATTTAGAATTTACTTCACCATAATTTAGCCAGAAAATTTTAGACCTTTGCTTCCAATATATCGCCTCCTGCGCAAGTAGATTTGAGAGTTCATTTTTAAGACGCAACAGTAACCCATCATTAGCCTGCGAATTACGAACAACATCAATACGCTTCTTTAACTTCTCAATCCTACGTGTAAAATTTTGATCTTTCGATTTCTGCCAATCAATCAGGGCCCCACTGCAAGCAGATATTTTGTCCAAAAGGCTCGTATTCAAACCCCGTGACCAAGCAGAAGACACAACCTCCATGAAGTCATTTTCAAGCAACCATTTATTTTCAAATTTGAATCTACTGATTTTTTTAACAGGAAACACAAAGCTAGCAAACAACTTTATAGGGCTATGATCCGAATAAGGGCTAACCAAGTTGTACAGTTTGTGAAAAGAAAAGAAATCAATCCAGTCAGCCGAAACAAACGCCCTATCGAGCAGCTCCATGACCAGTGAACCCGATCCTCGACCTCGTTCCCAGTTAAAACCAAACCCCACAAGAGGAACATCAATAAGGCGGCAATCCTCAATACACGACCGAAACCCATTCGTGAGCGAAGTAGGATAGTCCCGTCCACCATACTTATCGTTTACTGAGAGGATGTTATTGAAATCTCCCATACAGACCCACGGTAAGTGGGATCGACGATTAAGGGCTCTGAGCAGTTCCCAGCTGCTACGTTTTCTATGAGCTTCAGGAAAGCCGTAAAAACCTGTGAATCTCCATCTGAAATGGTTAGCGTGAACAATTTCCATATCAATATGGTTATTCGAATAACCCAAAACAGAAGCATTTGAATTATTATTCCAAAGAAGAGCAAGACCTCCACTACGACCATTCCGGTCAACACAAAAACAAGAATCAAAGTTTAATAAAACACGAATCTCCTCCATCCTACGCGACGTAACTAGAGTTTCACTAAGAAAAATCAAAGAAGGCTTATTGAATCTAACAACATCTTTCAATGCAATTACTGCACGCGGGTTGCCCAAACCGCGGCAGCTCCAGGCTATGCAATTCATGGAGATCGGCGGGTCTCATAAACAAGACCGGCCGTTGAAAAATCAGTAGAAATAGAGGTTGCAACCGAAGAAGATGAATGTATACTGCCTTTCATCTCAACAGAGGTGGTGCCCTGGCATGGAGTTTCCCGGGGTCGCTTTTTAATTTCATCAATCATCATACCACTATTCTCCTTTTCCTTTAGGGCTTCTGTTGTTTTCGGAACAGTAACAGAAGGTTCCGGGTCAGAGACAACAGTTAACGTTGTATGAATATCAACCGTTGAGGCGAATTTAGATTGCCTGGGGAAAGAATCGTATGTATTAATGACTCTAGATCTCTTTGATTTGTCTGTTACCGAATATGAAATCCCTTGATTGTAGGACCTGCCCTCAAATGTCGCGGAATAGGCGGGATCTCTTCTCCACTGATTTGGCTGGAT
>JANIHY010125897.1:0-13794 GCA_027479065.1 Erythroxylum brevipes
ATTTAAATTAGTAGGATCTCAATTATTGAAAGAAAGTTGAGTAAGGGTTCCTGTTGCAACCTGAGGATTGTTTCACGGCAATTGGAGTATAATTTTGGGACTTTGGAAATAAATTCAATGCTATTGGGAGGAGGTGTGCACTTAAAGTGCAACAAAACCTTGAGGTCTTGGGTTCGAGTCGTGGGCTCACCCTTGAATAAAGAGGACAATACCTGGAGTGATGGCAGTAGAGGTCGGGCTCTACAAAAAATTTAGGGGTCCAACATTGATAGCACTAGATGATAGTTGCATCTATGATGTAATTGATAAGACCGATACCTACCGATTGAACTAAGGTGGCTTGATGGGTAAACCCAAAGTCATTCTTAGTAATGTCAGATATCGACCCATTAGGACACTTTGTCATAATTTTTCTTGGATTCGTAGTGAGGGCTATGGATTCTTTGAAACTAGTGGGAGCCATATGCATTTCATGCAAGTCCTTATGATCATGCATGTATTTTTATTCTAACATTCTTTCTCTCTTCACATTTAGGTTGATTGAAGACATCTTCCAGTGTGAATTTGCACTCACTTATAGATTATAATAAATTAATTGGACCTAATTTTCTTAATTGACTAAGAAATCTAAAAATTGTTCTCAAATCTGAGGAGCTAGGCTATGTCCTAGATGTTCCACTTCCTGATCCACCTACTTTTGATGCTTCTAATGAGGATCAGAAAGCATATCGTAAACATCTCAAAGATAGTGACTTGGCTACCTATATTATGCTAGTTTCTAGAGCTGCAGAAGCAGCATAAGTCTATGGATGCTAATACCATAGTGTTTCATTTTTTAGAGCTTTTTTATGAGCAAGCTTAGTATAAAAGGTTTGAGATCGTAAGGTTGCTTTTGGCTTAATTCTGGTTGGATTGTCTGATAGTTATTCACAGCTTATGTTGAACTATCAGATGAACCAAATCTCCACGACAATCCCTAAGTTTATTAATTTGTTCAAGACAACAGAGCAAGCTATCAAGCAATATAGCAAGCCAGTGCTAGTGGTGGACTCTTCTTCTTCTGGTTCAAGAAAAAAGAGCCTCTAGAAGAAAAATTCTAAGAAACCAAAAGGAAGTGTAGCCAAAAAGAAACTCAAAGAAACTACGCCGAAAGGAATTTGCTTCCATTATGGCAAGACTAGCCACTATAAGCAAAACTATAAAGTCTATCTAGAGCCATTGAAGAAGAAGTAGGCATTAGATGTCTTGGCTCCTTCAGGTGTGTTTGTCATTGAGGTTAATTCTGTTTCTGATCATAACATATGGGTATTAGATACTGGTTGTGGTTCATACATATGTAATGATATGCAGGACCTCAGGGACAGTTATTGACAGCTCATAAAGGGAGAACTGGACCTACGCATGGGAAATAGAGCAAGAGTTACTACATTAGCCATAGGCACTTATTTTGTGTCACTCCCCAGTGGGCTTGTAATTAAACTGAATGATTGTTATTTTGTACCTGTTTTAACAAAGAACATATTGTCTATTTCTTGTTTAAATAAAACTGGTTAATTTCAATAGCAATGGTTGTTCTATTAGTTTGAATGAAATGCTTTATGATACTAGTACATTATGCAATGGAATTTCCATATTAGATATGTCGCATCCAATTATGAATGTCAATAACATGAAAAGACATAGACGAGATAATTTAAAATCAATTTACTTATGTCATTGTTACCTTGGCCATATAAATGAGGGACGCATAGCTAAGCTCCACAAGAGTGGTAGTTTATGGTTATTTGATTATAAATCATATGACACGTGTGAATCTTGTTTATTAGGCAAGATCATCAAGTTACCCTTTAAGGGAAAGGGTGAATGAGCGACTAGAGTATTAGACCTAATACATTCAGATGTATGTGGTCCAATGTCCATCCATGCTGGAAGTGGTTTTCTTTACTTTATTACCTTTATCGATGATTATTCTCGATCTGGGTATCTGTATCTGATGAGATACAATCTGATGCATTTGAAAAGTTTAAACAATTCAGAAATGAAGTAGAAAACCAACTTGGAAAAAGTATTAAGAAACTACGATACGATTGAGGTGACGAATACTTAGACCAAGAATTTTTAGATTATCTCAAAGATAATGGGATTTTACTCAATGGACTCCATCTTACACACCATAGCACAATGGTGTGGCCAAAAGGAGAAATTAAACCTTGTTGGACATGGTATAGTCGATGATGGGCTTTGCAAGTTTACCAAAATCCTTTTGGGGATATGTACTCGAGATAGCTATTTATTTGTTAAACAGAGTTTCATTAAAGACAGTTGATGTTACTCCATATGAGATGTTGACTAACAAAACACCCTATCCTTCTCATTTAAAAGTTTGAGGTTGTACAAATTATGTGAAGCAGATACATTTAGATAAACTTGATATAAATTTTGACAAGTGTTTGTTCTTAGGATATCCTAAAGAAATAATGGGATATCAATTTTACCTTGTTAAGGAACAAAAAATGTTTGTTTCAAAGAATGCCATCTTTTTAGAGAAAGAATTTCTTTTAAAAGAAGACAGTAGGAGCAAAATTGAACTTGTATAAGTTCAAGATGCTCGAATAGACGTCGATCAACTGCCTAATCCTAAGATTGTGACTCATACAGATGAAGTAACATCTCAACCTTCTTCAACACAGGAAGTTCGTAGGTCACCTAGGATACACTCTATTGCTGAAATATATGAATTTTTTTGTGATTGAACATAATGACGTATTGCTCATAAAAGCAAATGAGTCTACTACCTATGAAGAGGTTCTAAAGACTTTAGAGTCTAAGAAATGGCTTAGTGTCATGAAAGCAAAAACGGATTCCATGTATGAAAAACAAGTATGGACTTTGGTTGAGGCACTCGAAGGAATAAAACCTATAAGGTGTAATTTGGTTTTCAAAAAGAAAACTGACATGGATGGTAATGTGATTACCTATAAAGCAAGGCTTGTGGCTAAAGGTTTTCATCAAAGATAAGGAATTGACTACAATGAGACTTTCAGCCTAGTAGCGATGCTTAAATCCATTAGGATACTCCTAGCCATTGTCACTTATTATGATTATGAGATATGGAAAATGGATGTGAAGACATCCTTCCTAAATGGAAATGTAGTCCGGGAAGTGTATATGACACAACCACAGGGCTTCATCTCCTATGATGGCAAAAAGGTATACAAGCTTTAGAAATCCATCTATGGATTGAAACAAGCTTCTAGGAGTTAGAATATCCACCTTGATGAGATAATCAAAGAGTTTAGTTTCTTATAAAATTCGGATGAACCCTGTGTGTATAAGAAAGTCAATGGGAGGGCAATTGTAATCATTGTGCTATATGTAGATGACATATTATTACTAGAAAATGATGTCTCTATGCTACAATCTGTGAAGATTTGGTTATCTAAACAATTTACCATGAAAGATCTTAGTGAAGCAACTTATCTCCTCGGGATAAAGATCTATAGAGATAGATCGAAAAGGTTACTTGGTCTTTCATAATCAACGTACATAAACAAGATGTTAAAAGAGGTTTAACACGGAGCAGTCCAAAAGAGGGTATCTTCCCATGACTTATGGGATAACACTCTCGAAATCTATGTGTCCTAAGACACAAGATGAGAGGACACACATGAATATGATCCCGTATGCATCTGTAGTAGGATCTATCATATATGTTATACTATGTACGAGATGCAATGTATCATATGCTCTAAGTGTTACAAGCAGAGACCAATTGGATCCTGGTGAGGGTCACTGGGTCGCCATTAAGGACATCCTCAAGTACTTGCGAAGGACTAAGGATGTTCTCTTAATATATGGAGATGGAAATCTAAAAGTGAGCAGGCATACAAACGCCAGTTTTCAATCTGATAAAGGTGATTCCAAACCCCAATTAGGTTATATATTCACACTTAACGATTGAGCGATTAGTTGGAAGAGTTACAAACAAGAGATGATTGCCGATTCAATAACCGAGGCAAAGTACATTGTCACTTCGGACATTATAAAGGAAGTAGTTTGGATCAAGAAGTTCATTACTGAACTTGGTGTGGTTCCTAGCTATGATGCGCATATATAGTTGTATTGTGATAACAATGAGGCTATTGTGCAGGTGAAGGAACCAAGGTCTCATCATTGGTCCAAGCATGTACTCCGTAGATATCATTTGATTCGGGAGATCATTGGTCGAGGTGATGTATAGATAAAGAGAATTCCCACCAAGTGGAATATTGCTAATCGGTTGACGAAACTACTATCATAGAATAGCTTTGATTCTCATGTACTCACCTATGGTATTAGATATCAAGGCGATTAGCTTTAGGTCAAGTGGGAGATTTGTTAGAGTAGTGCCCTATAGACAATCTCCTTTAACATATTTTGTACAAAGTTGTGTATAGACTTTATTGTTAATAATAAAGAAATACATATTTCCTTAATTTGGTGTTCATTGTTTATGAATTGATATTGATGTATAAGCAAATTAAAGAAGTCCATGATATATGACATATCATGAAGGAAATCATAATGTGATCATACTATTAAGATTCCTATCATATGCAGTTATGTTAGTATCTAAATCATCCCTAGTCATAAGAATAATGAGATTGGACATCGTTAATTTGGATAGACTAGCACATATCAAACTCCTCAATTTGATCAAGCAATAGATCTCAAAAATTATAAACATGAGATGCTTGGAGTTAAGATGTGGATGATTATTAGAGATAGTAAGTACATCGGATGACCTACCATGAGATCACCACATGCATGCCCTATTCTAATGTCAACGATAATCTCATCATAGCAATGGTGCAAGTATCCTTATACTTGAGGTACTCAAGGATATCTTGGATATTGATTTTGTGCTTTGACTCCATTCCTTATTACCTTGCAGAGATTGCTCATAGGGTGGTGATTGGGTACAGTTTAAGGTATTAGAAGGTAATTAAGTAACCAATAGAGGATTCCCCACTTCTGTGATAGCAAAAGATGATAACCATGGCCTCTTATCGAGGTCATTACTTAGAAATATCTGGCAGGATACATGTGTCATGAAGAATGTCTTCATTGATAGATAGAGTAATGAGTCTCAAGACGAGAACTGATATCACTTGGACTAGATTTGACGTAGTTAGTCTAGTGAGAGTTGACACTTTGCCCATACTCTTACCTTCTACATCTTTTTCCTCTCCTTCACGTTGCTTTCCATAGAACAAAGGTGAGAGCTAACACTCTTGTCTTTGTTCTAGATATTTTTGGATTAAAGATTTTGATTCAGTTAGTTTATCTAATCTCTGCGTGGACACCGTTAGAAATAATCTATTTTGGTCATTGTGGTTTGCAAAACCCTGACAAGTTAAAGATTGAAGAATGAAGGAGACTACACAATGTACATGGTTATGATATGAATGAATGATTTATGTAAATTCCATGAATTCCTATATATATGTGTGTGTGTGTGTGTGTGTGTGTGTGTTACAAACTTGGATGTGAATTGGGAATATTCAGCTAGGTTTTATGGTATTTCCTTTTATTGGCACATAGATCTTAGACTTCGAAAAGTCCTGGAATGCTTTTTTTTGTTTTCCGCACAATATGTATATGATGCATACACCAAGATTTTCCTACAATATGGTTAAATCATTTAACGCGAGCAAGATATCATCTACTTACAGTAATAGAAAGATAACTTTACTCCCTCTGACCTTATAGTATAAACATCTTTCAACTTTGTTTCCCATAAATCTGAATGAGGTGAAAACTCATCAAACTTTAGGCACCATTGCCTGCAAGCTTGTTTTAGACCATATATTGATTTAGTTAACTTATAGACTTTTTCAACTGCATCTTGATCCTGAAATCCTTCATATTGCTCCATATAGACCTCCTCATAAAGGCTACTATTTAGGAAAGCAGTCTTAACATCCATCTGATGTAGCTCCATATCATAATAAGCTACTATTGCCATCATCACTCTAAAACCATCTTTCAAGGATACAAGAGGGTAACATTGAATTCAACTCCTTCTCTTTGAGTGAATCCCCTGTCAACCAACCGTGTCTTAAATGCTCAACTTGACCCTATGTCTCCTTCTTGGTCTTAAATAGCCACTTACAACTGACAGGCCTATAATGTTGAGGTAAATCAACAAGCTCCCATACTTTGTTATACCTCGTATATTGTATTTCATCCTTCATTGCTTCCCACCATATATCTACATAGGGTCCAAAAATGACTTCTATAAAAGTAACTGGATCTACATCATGTCTTATGTCATAGTCTTGCTCACCCAAATAGACTATGTAATCTAGTGAGATAGTAGGTCACCTCTCTTTGGTGGATTTACGCAATTGGATAGGTTCTTGTATCTTAGAAACCTCTTCCTGAACAAGTATAGGTTCCTATGCCTGCATAGGCATGGTATTTGGACCTAAATCCACTTAACCTGAATGTTTGAGAAGTAGATATGAAATAATTGCAGTATCCATCCTATTATCTCGTGAAGGATGTGAATATCCTCCCTCATCATGGACATTGTATTCCAAAAACTTAGTCGTTTGTGATTCCACTATTCTGGCCTCTCCTTCTTTACAGTAAAATTTGTATCCCTTTGAGTGGTCCAGATAACCTACAAGATAGTAACAAGTGAAACGAGGATACAATTTGCTCTCATAAGAATTATATAACCTTACCTCAGCAGGGTAGCTCTACATACGAATGTGTGAAGACTTGGCTTCCTTCTAACTTAAAGTTTACAAGGCATCTTTGCTATTGACTTGCTTAGGACTCTATTCAAGATATGCAAAGTCGTCTTGATAGCTTTGCCCCTTAGGTATTTGGGTAGGTTAATCCTGCTCTGTATTGACCTCATCATGTACTTTAGGGTGTGATTGCGCCTTTCAACCATACCATTTTGCTTAGGACTACCTGGCATAGTGAACTGAGCCACTTTTCTAACTAATTCCAAATACCTGACAAACAGACCCTTTTCTTGTCCTACAACCTCATGTTTGGCATAGTATTCCCCTCCCTTGTTAGACTTGACTATCTTTATTGATTTTCTCAATTGGTTCTCAACCTTAGTCTTAAAGATTTTGAACTTATCAAAAACTTCAGACTTTTCTTTAAGCAAGAACACATAGCCATGGCGGGAATAATGTGACCATATAGGGACCACTAATGTCTATATTTATGAGGTTCAATAAACTAGAAATATGAATTGACCCCTTTTTATTTATCCTGGTCAACTTACCCTTACAACAATTGATACATGTTTCCAGATTACTAAAGTCCAGAGTTGGAAGAATGTTATCCTTTATCAATCTCTTAACCCTCTCCCTAGAAATGTGGCTGGGACGTTTATGCCACAACATATATAATGTTTCCTTTATAAAGGCTCTCTTTTGAGTAATAGGTTCAACAACATAAGAAGAGACATACATTTCATTAGGAGTAAGACACATTCTATACAATCCGTAGGATGAGAAGGCAATTTTGATATGTCTTGTATTGATAGAGATATTTACAACTGAAGTATCAAATACAAAACAAAAACCTTCTTTATCCAAAACTGATACATTGATCAAGTTTTGTCTAAAATACGGTACATAAAATGTGTCTCGTAAAACTAATACAAACCTGGTATTAAGGTTTAATCCTACATCTGCTACGTACAAAACATCCACCTCTTCATTGTTGCCAACCATCAACTTCTCCTCTCCCTTAGTTGGCCTTCTCCTAGATCTAAACCCCTGTATTGTGGAATCAATATGGTTAGAAGCTCCGCTATCTAACCACCAAGAACTTGACTTGGTTATGGCTACATTGGATTCATGAATCATAAAGGTCGAAGAGTTACCTGATAGTTCTGGCTTGACCTTCCATAGCTTGTACTTCTCACAATCAGACTTCCTATACCTCTTCTTCTTATAGAAGAAGCACCTCATACCCTTTAGGTCATATGGCTCCTTAGCAATGCTAGACTGTCCAGTCTGAATCTTTGTAGAGGGCTTAGGTATCTTACCCTTACCTTTAGGCTATTAGGGCTTAGCCTTCCCCTTACCTTTGGCAGCTGCATATATAGCCATATGAGGAGAACAATATTCTCCTCCACTATAGAACACTAGGAAATCAAGGTATTGATGTCCTAAGTCTCATATTGAGAGATGTAGTAGGTAGCTAACATATCAAACTCTCGAGGGAGAGTATTTAGTGCCTAATGCACTATGAGATTATCAGGAATTGGTACATCAAGTTCCTTCAGCCTAGTCTGAAGGTGTAATAATGTACTCTCAGATGCCTCCTTCTCTCGTATACTTCATGAGGAACAATCCTTAATCAAGGTGCTCTGCTTTGTATGAGAATACATATTGTATCTCTGGGAAATGCCATCTATAAACTCCTTCACAATATTCGTATCTGGTAATCCACTCAGCAGATGATCTAGGATTGACGTCTTGATGGTCAAATAGCACATCCTATTTGGCCGCTCTCAGACTGTCATATCTAGTTTATCAGCTTCTGAGATGATATTTGTAAGTGTAGAAGGTCTCTTGATGTGCATCGCCATACTGACGTCAGCCATCTTTAATGCAAACTCCATGTCCTTCTTCCACTTCTTGAAATTGAAACCAATTAAGGTCTTAGTTGTGACAACATTGTTGTTTACCAAAAAGGTGATTTCAATATAGAAAAGACAATGAAAAAAATTAGTTTAAATGTAGGACAACAATGATAATTAAAGCATTAAAGCAGTAACTTTATTGATAATCTGATCACAAATATTATAAAACACCTTTGCACTGAATAAATAATATATGTAATTAGATCTCCATATAAAAGTGATTAGAGTACAAACCATTAACTCTCATGATACTATCACCTTTGGGTGAATAGATCATTTAAGCAATGACTTTCCTCTATCTAATTCTTTTATGAACATCTCAAAACTCTATGTAAGGCCAACATCTTTGGCCAGAATAACCAAACATAAAGTCAGAGACATCCTCAACATGTGAGCAGAACTATCCAAAATGTTGACTTAAAAGGTCACTTTGGTGACGACATTCTCAACAGTACCCTAGAAAGTCCATAAACCCAAGGGATATAACTTTATGTCATCCCCACATTCTATATGGCCATAATGTATGTGAAAATCGATTATAAATGAAAAACCTAGATTATTAATTAAATAATCACATACTAATACTGAAAACATTATCTTTAAACTTCTTTGAGACTTTTATAAATAAAAAAATCTCAATGATAGTGTCTATCGTACTATCCTGAATACCGAACCTACCACACAAGACATAAAACTTGAAGTATCTCCCTCATGTGTAGTTTAAAGTATGAAAATGTAGTCAAAATTAACTTTAAAAAGGCATTAAAAACTCTTTCAGAATCCAATTACCAATGTAATAAATCCAGAAAATTGAAAAAACCACTTTAAAAATTCCCCTAATCTAAAAACTAACCTAAAAGGACCTGAGGTACCATTAGGAAAATTCTAACTTTTTCCTTTTTTGTGTGTGTTGATGTCAGCAGTATTGTAGTATTGACGTCAGTGCAACAATGTGCATTGACATCAATAGGCGCGTGAAATAGGGTGTCCATGCAAGATGCACTCAAAACGCGCTTCGTACATGCCCCCACGCGTATGCGCACATTCACTGTATGGTGTGTGCGTTGCATGCACCGACAAGTGTCCTAATCCCTGCGGCCCATATGTTGAGCCAGATGTGGAGCATGCCATGCACTCACTCACCATTCCACGCTTGTGGGAGAGCATGTTGTGTGAGATGCAACATACATCCACTAGGCACCACACGCCATCTGTACTGCCGCTCCTCCTATTATTTCACATGCTGGACGGTGTACGTTTACCGAGGAGGGTGATTTCTGGCATCCTGGGATGCCTTGTTTCCCTCTTTTTAGCCTATTTTTGACCCGTTTTTTATAACTAGCCTTATGTATACCACTTTTATGTTTTCAAAAATAAAAGTTCAAAGGCTCAAAGAGGTTTGTAAGGGAAAATGACATAGGTTGTTTTTTAAGTCAAGGGCTAAAAGAGGGAGGGCTTTAATCATTTCAATTTAGCATGCATCTGGTAGATTCAAATTGGTTCAAGGCAAGTTTTGTAGGTATTACCTATGGGAGTATCACATAATCAAAGAAATGATATGACTATGGAATAGAGTCATATAGACTCAACTCCTCACTTAGGCTCAAATGAAAATCCTTCATATTTCTACACATCACCTAATCACTCAAATATCAATTTTTGAGTAAGCCTATCTAACCAACTACTTCAGCCAATCCGCATAGTTCACCTTCCATCCAAGTGGCCTAATTCAATCTTCAAGCATATGACTCAATCCTATTCCGACTACTATGATAGAATTTTAAGGCAACAACTCGTATCTTGAAGACACATTGTCCTCAATTTGTGATAAGATAACTACAAACAAAGAACACAATTACTAAAGCCAAAAATCACAACACAAAACAAGTACCAATGCATAGTCACAAAAGAATTAGAAACAAATTAACAAACAAACAAATATAGAAAAAAAAAGGGAGTTTAGAAAGCTTATGGAGAGGGTGGAGGCGATGGGGTTGGAGATGGCATGTGGAGCCCTTGCATCTCCCAAGACTTGTGGATTTTCTTTTTGAGGTATTGCTGTTGGCAAGCTATCAGTTGCATTTGTTCATTCATTTGGTCGAGTTGATGCTGTGTCTTTTTGTTGCTGTTAGCCAGGAGTGTGTATACTCTCTCCCATCCTGTTGGCCGCTTTGATTCCTTACTTGATTTAAATGAGTCTACAAAAACTTTGAAACTAGAACTCCACTTGAAACCTGTGCTTGACTGTAGTGTGTGTTCGAGGATCTCGGAGCTCCATGTTGTGATGTTATAATTTCCCCGCACGTCTTAAGTACAGTGCATCAAAATACTCATAAGGAACAAAGGCTAGTCCAGTAAGATCAATTTGAAAATGCTGAGCCAAGCAGTGGCTAAATGACCCATTCTTAGCAATGTTCCCTTCTTTGCCACAGATTGGGTCAAAGATTAAGAAAAATAAGAGAACATGTTATATTTAATCTTTTCGTCTATGCACCATAATAACAACAATTCCCTAGTGGAGCATTTGTTGCTTTGTTTTTTACCAAACACAACATAACATATGAATTTGTGCAATAGTGACCATTCATGACTAAGAATGTGAGTGTTCGATGCATTGTGAGCATTGAAATCAGGCAAGTCAATTAAATACTTCCAATAAATTATAGATAAGAAGTCTTGATGGGAATCTTCTTCCTGTGGCTTAGAAACTCAAAAAGTTGGTGTAACAACTTCTCATCCAAGCTACGAGGCAGAGCGCTTAGTCTAAACAAAAATTTATTAGGTTTACTCGATTCAAAACTCAATGAAGTAAAAAACTTAAGTGTTAGTTCATGGAAAATGGGGTAATCTATACGCACAAATCATCCCCAACCACCTTTATTACACAATTTCATCAATTTATCCTCCAACGCTATTTCTTTTAACACATCAAAATTGAAATATTGTGGTGCAAGAATGGATCTAGTTTTTAGAAGAGCGTACCTGTCACCTTCTTCCTTAGAGTAAATGGGAAAAGGAGTATCATATTCGACTGCAATGTCTGCAGCAATTTGGCCTCCCACCTTAGCTTCAATAGTTTCGATAACTTTTTTCATTCTTGGAGGCATAATGGTGTGAAAACCTGCAAAAATTATTAAAAGAACGTGATAAAATTGAGGAAAGAACACATCCAGCCCTTAGAGATAGAAACCTGTGAAAACGGGGGGAAGGAGGGAAAAAGAAAAAGAAAAACAACACAAATCTGCACAAAACTAAAGATTTTGATGAAAAATCTAGCAAACTTTCAAGATTTGGTAGAAACTTGGAAGAAAATCAGGAAAAAAAACTCTTGAAGAAAGATTATGGGAGCCGAAACTGGAGAGAGGAGTGCATAGAGAAGAGAGAAAATGTGTTTTGCTATGTGTTTGATATGCACGATTGTGACTAATATATAGTTAATAATAATAATAATTACATAATTAACAATTAATTGATCATAAGAACTAATAAAACATGTAATAATTTATAATTAATAATAACATAAATAAAAATATTTAATAATAAACAATACCATAATTAATAATCAAATAACAATTAATCAAAATTTATTTAATACTATTTAGTAAATAATAATAACATGCACGGTTGTGACTTGTTTAGTCAATGTTCATTTTCGTGACATTTTTTCCATATTTTTTGAATGTGCATTTTCATGACGTTTTACGAACGTTTCCAAAAAAGTCATAGAATGTGCATTATCGTTGCGTTTTATGCATGTTTCCAAAAAATGTCACAGAATGTGCATTTTTTCGATGTTTTATGCACGTTTCCAAAAAACGTCACAGAATGTACATTTTTGTGACGTTTTATGCAAACATTTTGATTGTGCATTTTCTTGACTTTTTACACGTTTCCAAAAACTGTAACAGAATGTGCATTGTCGTTACGTTTTATGCATGTTTCCAAAAAATGTCACAGAATGTGCAATTTTATGACATTTTATGCATGTTTTTTGATTATGCATTTTCGAGACATTTTACGCACTTTTCTAAAAAACGTTGCAATATATAGATTTTAGTGACGTTTAACGTTTTATGCATGTTATAAAAAAATGTCGCAGAATGTGCATTTTCGTGACGTTTTACACACATTTCCAAAAAACATCACAGAATGTGCATTTTCGTGATGTTTTATGCACTTTTTTGAATGTGCATTTTCATGATGTTTTATGCACGTTTCCAGAAAAGAGTCACAGAATCTCCATTTTGTGACATTTTATACACTTTTTTTGATTGTGTATTTTCATAACATTTTATGCACGTTTTCAAAAAATGTCGCAAAATGTGCATTTTTCTGACATTTTATTCACATGTTTTGGATGTGCATTTTTTTGATGTTTTATGAACGTTTCCAAAAAATGTCACAGAATGTATATTTTTGTGACGTCTTATGCACGTTTCCAAAAAACATCACAGAATGTGTATTTTATTGACGTTTTATGCACGTTTTTTGAATGTGCAATTTCGGGACGTTTTATGCAAGTTTCTAAAAACTGTCGCAGAATGTGACTTTTCGTGACATTTTATGCACATTTTTTGAATGTGCATTTTTGTGACGTTTTATGCACATTTCCAAAAAATGTCACAGAATGTGCATTTTTGTGATTTTTAATGCACGTTTTAAAAAACGTCACAGAATGTGCATTTTTCAACGTTTTATGTATGTTTTCAAAAACATCACAGAATGTGCGTTTTTGTGACGTTTTATGCATGTTATCCGACTGTGCGTTTTGGTGACGTTTTATGCACGTTTCCAAAAAATGTCACAGAATGTGACTTTTCGTGACATTTTATGCACATTTTTTGAATGTGCATTTTGTGACGTTTTATGCACATTTCCAAAAAATGTCGCAGAATGTGACTTTTTGTGGCATTTTATGCACGTTTCCAAAAAACATCACAAAATGTCCATTTTTGTGACTTTTTATGCACATTTCCAAAAAATGTCACAGAATGTGCATTTTTGTGACGTTTTATGCATGTTTTTTGAATGTGCATTTTCATGACGTTTTATGCCTGTTTCAAAAAAAGTCACAGAATGTGCATTTTGGTGACATTTTATGCATGTTTCCAAAAAACGTCGCAAAATGTGCA
>JANIHY010125915.1:0-13788 GCA_027479065.1 Erythroxylum brevipes
GAGGGCATTAGCGATTTGCAGTGTCTTGGAATCCGAAAAAGAAAAGAAGCAATCCACCCACGAAAATAAGGTATTTTTGTTAATCCTCGTGTTTTCGATTATACTAATGTTGTTGTATGGTCTTTTTCCGCAGTGTATTGTGAATACTCGGACCGTACGCGATCCAACAAACTTCAGCTAACTACTTCATACATTAATAAGTTTACTTAGACTTTTGAATGTAGTCCTAGTTCTAGATGTTGTTTGACTATGTTCCATTTGAGGCAATAGGCTAATTCCTTCATCTTAGTTTCTCTTTTGTATCGAACTCCTATATTCAATTAAATGCAATATTCCTTTAAATTAAAAAAAGAATAATAATTTTAATTATGAAGGAAAATATATATCACTCTTTAATTGAAGATAACGTTAATATTTTTCACCTCTATACATAACTTATACAACATAATTGATTTATAAAGTTTGCTACTTAAACATATTTTGATTCTGAAATATGTCCTTGACTCCCTTTTAAACTCTAGTTTAGATTATGAAAACAAGTGATTATATGTCTTTTTAATATGATAGATATATGATATATGTCTTTATCTTAAGTAACTAGAGGAAACTATAAATAATTAGATGTATGTTTATGAAAATAGTTACAGAAATTTTGTTTTTTATTTGTTAATCAAAAGTATTATTAATTACTTTAAAAGGCATACCTTTATTTTTCAAGTAAAGTGCTTAAGTTTTATTTTTATTATCTAAAATTTAAGAAGTTTGGAAACTAGGCCTTTCACTTATTATCTTAGTTTGAATTGAAATAGAAGCATACCTATAATATGATTGTACTATCTTATACATAGTGAGCAATTGTTAATCATGATAATACACAATTATCAATTGTTTAATAGTTTTTCCTTCTAAAACTTGAGTAAGATTCCTCTAACTGGTCACTTCTTGAACTATTTCATCAAGTGGGTGGAGACTTAGTGATCCCTCTACCAGTCCAGCAAACAAACATCAAAGAAGAATTAAAGAATCATGAAACCAAATAGAGAAACAAAGCACCAGAACAACTGGGTAATATCCAAAAATAGTCACAAAGAAATTATATACCCACTGTAGTTTAATCATTAGAGTAAGTTGAAATCTTCACTAACATGCAGAATCGTAGATGGAGATCAATGACATAACAAGGAACCTTCACAACATACAAAGAAAAAATACAAAACCTAAAAAGTACAAAGGCAGAGAGCAAATGAAACACAAAGAAGAGAAATCCAAAAGAAGAGTCGCCTTCCGTATAGAGAATAAAAGAAACACCAAAAGTCTAAATTAATTTGTTTGTTGCTATTTTTCTTGAATATTTAAATTTGAATTCAGAGTTTGAGACTATGAGAGAGATGTGAAAGGTAACAAGGTATATTTATGGGGCTGGACATTTCTTTATCTTTTGTGTATTGCTTCTGTCTTTTTAAGTGTGCCATGAATAGAGAAGTGGGGTCTAGTCTTAGTATTAGACATTGGTTTTGAAGAATAGATAGTGAGTTTTACTTAAGGATGACAATAAGGCCCAGGTTTGACATTATTTTTTTTAAAAAATTAAAACAATATAGTTTTGACATTGCTTGTAGGGATGCTCGGTCGGACATAAAATATTGGGCCCGAGGCCCAGTTGACCCAAATATGACCAGTTGACTTTGAACCGACTAAGTCGAGCCTAGTTGCTAAGCTTAATTTTTCTTTTTATGTCTAATTAAAATTTATTATGCTATATTTTACATGATATTAAAAATAGATAGTAAAACTTAAAAATAAGAATAAGATATAATTTCAATTGTTTTGGGACATTAAGAATATTAGTATTTATTGATCAAAATGAAATTTTATTTAAATTTTAAAGCAATATATTTAAAAACAATACTAAAAAATTATTAATTAATAATTTAGTATAGATAAGAAAAATTATTTAAAATAATTTTAGAGTATTTTAAGGAGTATTTTAACTTTAAAGAAATAAATTGAAAGAGGGAGAATAAAAAATAATTAGTAATTTAGTACTGTTTAGGATAATTTAAGATTGTTTTAAGGAGTGATACTTAAACTTTAAAGAAGTACATTTAAAGAAGGAAACTAAAAAAGTTGTTGATTAGTATAAGTAATTTTGTTTAAGATAATTTAATAATAATGTAAAGAGTGATGTTTAAATTTTAAAGAAGTATGTTTAGAGAAGGATACTTAAAAAGTTATTACTTAAAATAATTTATGAGTGTTTTCTATAAACATACTTAAAACTTATGAGTTTTTAGATATATTAAATATTGGAAAAGACTTCAATTTCTGTTAGAATTGATTTTTTAATGTTTTCAAATTTTAACCTCTTTTTTATTTCTTCTATATACACTTTTATTCCTTTATGACAAGAACATAAGATTAAAAATATTTTATTTTTACTTATTCTTATAATTTTACTTTTTGTTTATTATATACCAGTTTTATAACAATTTAATATCGATTAAACATTTAAATCTTTAAATCTTTCTTTTGATCAGTTTGATGTCTGGTTCAATTTTTAAAACATTAGGTAAACTAGAGTAGTTCAGTATGGGATAAGAAAATGAAGCATAAGTGAAAGAGAAGTGAGGTAGGATGAGCAGGTAGTAGAGTGAGGATTTGGTGAATAGAAAGGGGAGTTTTGAAAGGATGAAATAAGTTTGGAGGTATTAGATTGAGGAGAAGGGAGGAAGGTTCCTTACAAGGGTGGTAGCTGCGAGCAAGAAGCTAGCCAAGGATTTCTAGAGAAAAGGAGCACCTCCTTTAAACTAATTTTAGTGTTAAACGTAAATAACACCAAGCTATCTTCAGACAAGAGAACTTCCTTTAGTCTAACTCTCTTCCATTTTCTAAAATCCTAATTACTGATTAATGTAAATGACACCTTCTTTTCAATAAAGAAACCAACTAGTGTGGTTGTCCATATGCTTGTCGCTTCCTTAAGGACATCAATTTTAAGGGCCACTATGCTTCTTCCACTAAAGTCTTTAGAGGGCAGTACTAGAGTGAAAGGATTGAATCTTACCACATTCTTTCAATCCAACTTAGGGTTATAGATAGTAGTAAGGTTGGATGTGGTACCTGGTTTGGAGGCAGAGTTGAACTAGGTTCCTGTAGGTTAAGTTCAACGACTTTAGTGCCCATAATTAGATTAGGAGGGGAAGACACCAAGAGGGTTGCAAAAGCAATTGGGTCCAAGAGATTTAGACTCATTAGGATTATGAAATAGTCTGACAAAAAAAATGGAAAAGGCTAGGGTGCTTTTGAAAAGATCATTACCACTTAAGGATAAAATAGAGAGGCAAGAAAATTAGAGTTATGAAGAAGACCTTTTAGTCCCTGAGGTAGGGTAGATCGAACTCCCGAAGATGTGAGTGAATGAATCAAGTACTTACTTAAGGAAGATCTAGGGGAAGGATTTAAACTAAAGAAAGGAAGGAAAGGGACAAGAGCTAGAGCAAAAAGGGAAAAATAAATAACTAAAGTTATTGAATGGCAGCTTCATTGTTAAAGACCTTCGCAACTTCTCTCTCCTACTATCTTCATTAAATATATTGTTTTACTAAGAAAGAAAATATAAGTAAAGAATTTAAGAAAAAGTAAAAGCAAATAAAATAAAAATCACAAAAAATAACCTACATCTCTAATAGTTTAAGTGACTTACTAATTAATTTTTTAATAAAGCAATAAAAAATTAATTAGTAAATCACTTAAACTATTAGAGAGGAAAATGAAATAGAATAACATAAAGCCTATAATGCTACGTTCAATTCAATCGATTGTCCTTTATAAGATTTAAGAATCTTTTAAGATTTAATAAAAGTTAAGATGCTTTAGAGATTAAAGGGATTAACCAATTATATATTTAATATCAAACCTAAAAATATGTTAAAGAAAGTAGTGAACAAGTAGGGTTCCAAGTAATTAATCAATACATTCATAAAAATGAATATAGAAAATTAGTTAATACTTAATATGTAAATTGAAAAATGAAAAAAATATGTTCTCATAGCTTAATACATCCTAAATTTTTAGTTTCATTTGACCAAGTATAGACGATTAGCCATATATAGCTATAAATGAGAAAAACAAAAAGAAAAACTAATGATGATTTCTCCTAGAAACCCTTAAAATTAATATAAAGACTCACTTAAATTTAGGAATTCTTTTTCATTTTAAATAAAGTGTCCCATATCAGATCTATGCATTGCCTTGAAATATTTGCTTTGATACCAACAGTCACAGGGGTGTTTTGAGACAAGAAAGACGGCTTCAAATGTCTCATGTCGCAAATTAGTCCCTTAACTAAGTTCTCAACAAAATTCACCAAATAGCTTTAGTGCGGTTCACTTGTTAATCAGTTTGTCAAACATCTTATAGGCACTCCTTTGAAGCATTTCATCAAACAAGTTTTAACCGTATTTCCACTCTTTAGATGTTTAGCTAACTCTATTTGAAAGGTTAAAAGTGTTGGAATAAATTCTGGAAATTCATAAACACGAATACAACCAAAGTTGGACAATTGAAAATGTAGAAGTCTCGCTTTACTATTTGAAACATTTCAACAAATAGGTTATGTACATTCAGTTTTATGATATTTTGGGGAAATAAATAATAAAAAATCAGATTGCATATATGTAATAAATGTTTATTAAAGTCTCATAATAAAGGTTACACGAAATGAGGTTTGAAAAGAGGCAAAAACCAACCCATTTTTCAGCCTACATCACACACATATATAAGTAATAGTTTTTGATAAGTTCCCACAGTTTTTTCACCAACCATCATGTCTTGTCATGCTAAACTTATCCTAATTTCAAATTTACAAATATTTGAAACATTATGACCCTTTCAAATATTCATATTAAGACAAACAACTTACAACTAACATAATAGACAAATCGATATAACTGACATAATCAAAAGTAACTGTCATTTCATAACTGTCATTTTGTAACGATCACGATCATAAGCTTATGTGACCTTTAACTTATACTAAACTTGAATTTCCAGCTGCTATGATGCCACAATCATTATATTCCCAAATGTAGCTATATTTTGCTAAAATAAATAGTTTGTTCACTTTTTCAACTTTTTATTGACTTGGCAATTTTCTAGAGAGGTCTATTGCATTAGCTTCTTTCCAAAATATGCTACCATTACATTGTAAAAGTTGTGCAATATTAGTGATTATCGAACATAAAAGAAGTCTCTTAAAAAAAGTTCTCACGATAGCCATCTCTTACTATGCCACCATCACCCAAAAACTCATCTTTCCTTGGAATAGATGACTATTCATAAAAATGTACTGCTTAAAGTTGTTTGTTTTCATTTTTCATTTTTGTGTTTTTTGTTGATATTTTTGTAAGTTAAGAAACAACTACTATAATCGTGTTTGGTTAAACTTGTTTGTATATTTTGTTTTTAAAAATTAAAAATGGCAACTATTTTACGAAAACGTAGAAATCATGTTTTCATGATTTTTGAAAATAGATTTTCATCTATTTTTGAAATTTTTTTCACAAAAACAAATCATATTGCTTTCTCTCCCTCTGCGCTTGCATCTTCACCGATGTTGCAATTTCTCCAAATTTGTTTTCATATATGTTGGTTACTGCGATTTCTGCAGGTTTGTTTTATCTATTGTTTATGTGTGTTTTCGTATTTGTTGGTTGACTAGCTATTGTTGTTACTTGCGTTCATCAACTTCTCTTGTTTCTATTGTCCATAACATGAGAACCATCATACTTCTTACGACCATCAATACTTATAACATCTCATTTCCCACGTTGAGGCTAGAATAGTAAATATGAGGGAATAGAAAAAGCATTCCATGTTCATGCATTATATGATATGCACATACACGTGAATGTTAAATTTTTACGCATGAAAATAATTGTACATGCATTCATTGATGAATTTCGAGTATTAATGATTTATATATGTGGAATTTGATTATTATTAAAAATTGTGGTTTATTTGTATTGAAAATTAAAATGAAAGGTGTGTTTAGTGATTTAGAAATTTTGGAGAATTTTAAGAAAATTTTCCAAAAAGGTTGAATACTATTAGACTAGGAAAAATGCCACTTGGCGATTAAATTGATGGATGAAAATAGAAACAAGAAAACAAATGATATTGGAGAATTTTTGAAAATGACTTTGAAAATTTAGAGATGGCTTTTGAATTTGTGAGAAGATATTATAGGAAAATTTAGAGATAATTGGTATAAAAAGATGAGAATATGGGACTAGTTCAATAAGAACTTAGTTTAATGCCTTAGAAGATAGATAAGTGACAAGTGTCACTTTCCTAGTTAAGATTTACTATTCAGTTTCTTTACAAAGACCAAGTTAAGTGTCCTTTGAATTTGAAAGACTAAGTATACAGGGATTTTCATCTTCATCTCCTTCCTCATATCCTTCTCCTTCAAATTTCCTCTTTTGCACACAGTTTTTCATCAAACCTTCACCAAAGCCTCAATTTGTTTTTATCTATTTATTTCCACTTCCACTTTGTTGTTTCCTTCCATTTATATTAAGGAAAATCGAAACTTGCCAAATTTTACAAGGTGTACGTAAGTTGCATGAAAATTTGGGATTCTTGAGGTTTCAATGAATTTGGAGTCTTGTTAAGTAAGTATCTTGTTAATCCTTTAGAGTTATTGGTTTATGAAGCAAAAATGGTGACTTATTGACTTTACACATTCATGTGAAAAAAATAGGCATTTTCATGTATACCGTGTATATGGGAGGAATATATTGATATTTTTGATTGTGTGTTTTGATGATAAAAAATGTTATAAGATATAACATAAATGATTATGGACTTGAAAGATCAAGGAAAACGTGTATGAAATTAGTGTAGAAATTCATGAAAGATGATAGTTATATATACTCTATTTTACAGTGGATATACTCAGATGTTGATCACTGTATATATATGTGTGTGTGTGTGTAATTCTTGGGGTGTTTTTGTAACAAACTGGAAACGAGTATAGGGTTAAGATGAAATGGAAGAGTTGATGGAATTGAATGAGTGTAGCTGGAAATATGAAATACAGAACGTGAAGAAGATGCATGACTGATATTTGGTTTTTGATGATTTTGAGTAAATTTGTATATTTAATTGTACTGTGAATGTGTTGTGAATGAGTTGAATGGAAATAGAGTAGAAAGAGTAGAAATGAATTTAAAGTGTCGAATTGAATGAAAGAAGAGAAAAACATGAACAAATATAGAAAAATGAAGACATATGTGGAGAATTTGAGAAAAATAAGTTAGAGAAGTTGGTTTAGAATAAAAGAAAGAAATGAGAAAAAGGGGTGAAAACTTGTGTTTTGACTTCAGAGGAAAAACTGTATTGATCTAGGTTAAATTAGATAAAGTTGTCTTCTTAGAAGTTGTAGTTTATCTAACTTTCCAATGATATAAAGTATGGAATTTTTGGATATCGGATCTGAGAGATATGATCATTATAAGTTAGTGATGCTGTATGGGATGTACATTATAAGTTTGGGGTCTTCATGGAAGTTGTAGGTCCAGAAGTCTTCTTCAAAATGGTATAAGAATGACCTTAATCCAACCTCTTCAGTGAAAGTTATGCCTAAATATGTACCTAGTGAGATTGAGAGGAACAACGGTGTGAGCATGACAAAAGCTGTGGATTGAAAGAAGAACATCACAATGGTGTGATCACGAGAGTGTTTGGCGCGATCGCACTCAGGAGTTTTAGTCATAACTTTATCATCCGACCTCCAAATGACTTGATTTTTAAACCAATAGGTTTCTAACATATTCTTCTATCTCTCAACAAAGATTTGTGGCCTTTGGAGTTGATTTGAAAAAGATTGATGGAAAGAAAGAGAGGGAATAGATTGGAAGCATGATTTAGTTATGAACATACTTTAGCTTTTTAATCATATCTTGAGCTATAGAGTTCTGAATGAGATGATTTGTAATTTGGATTAAACTAGAGACATAGGGATACAAATTATATGAAGAAGTCAAGTTTTGATTCAGTTTCTAAGACTTTCAATTTCTGGATGAAAATTGGGTATAGCGTACTATTTTAGTATAAGAATAGTCCGAAATTGTTTAAGGTAAAATTTTCAGATTTTTGAACCAAATTGAATGATTTCTGTGTCAGTAGAAACTTAAGAGATACGAGAACACTTTTCTAGAATAGAGTATTACCAAATTACTTCATTTTTATTATCTAAATGATCAAGAACAGTGGACCTGAAAGTCAATTATTGAAAAAAAAATCTGAAAGTGATTCAAGGAGTTATGAATTGTGATTTTAATGATTTTATTGAGGTATAAACCTAAGTACAAATTATACTTAAGTGAGTTTTGAGATAGGATTAATCATGTGACGAGGATAATGGAAAAAATACTCGAGATTGTCATGAGCATACATTGTGCATATTTCAATTACATATATGTGCAGTATTAAACATTTATAATTGTGCAAATTATGATATATGCATATTGCTTGTTATAGAGGAGCAATTAAAATGTCAACCTCCAGACATTGCCAAAACTTCCAGGCATTAGCTTCGGGAGTGACCTGTGAGTAACCTAGACGGTTTCACCCAATTACTTGTTTGCTTTATATTATGTTTGAATTATTAAATGAATGTGAATTGATCGTGTTGATTCTAGACAATGAAGGTCCGATGATTCTAGTGTATAAATGAGTTATTAAAGTGCTCTTTGTATGTGAATGTGATGAAATAAATGTTGCACAAAAATTCTGTTGAATGCTGGACTAAGGTCCGATGACAAATGTGATATGAATGTGAATGTGCAATCATGTGATTGACTGAGAATATGTAATGTGAAACATTCAATACGTGAATGCATATAAGATAAAGGAAGTTATGATCGGAGTCACCAGGATATAGAGCTTAAAGCCTAGATTGTGATTAGAGCCTTAGGCTCGGTTGTAAATGTACCCAGTATCCACTAAAGGATATGGGACATTATGTGACACAATTCGATATCCACTAAGGGATATGAGCTAATAAAAAGGCACTCAGTAATAACGACAATAATAAATAAAAGTGAGTCTCACATGCATTATAATTATAATTATAATTGATATGTGCATTTTGTATAAATGATATGATCGATATGAGTGTTCTGAAAGTGATATTTTATGCATATGCAAAGATGTGAATAATATGTTACGTGTATTGATGTGATACATGAATCGAGTGAACCATCGATGGTGGTTATCTCATTAAGTTTGCAAAACTCACCAAAATTGCAACGTTGATTTTTCAGGATTGAGAGACGATCTTAGCTACCGAGAGGCACGACAAGCAATTTAGTCTTGTATTTTTGGGAACAAAATGAAATGGTTCAAAGGTCGGTCAGTTGGGATTGAACAGACTAGATAGATTTTGTGTATTTCCTCTTTCATATAGCATCTTTTGTATTAGGATATGATGATGTACACATTCAGATGATCTAAAAAAACTATCAATGTAGACATTCGATTTTTAAGAAATGAAAGGAGGAAATTGTTTTAAATTATTGTGTTTTTCCATATGATGTTTTATAAGAGAATAAAGAACGATGAGGCTATGTTAAATGAATGTTATGTTTGAACATAGCGCACCACTGTCATAGGTTATGTACTGGAATATCTTCCAAGGGTTCCGGTATGTTCCCTACAGTAACAGGGCACTACAATACTACTTTTTTGTTTTCTCTTTGTGTTACTCTGAGCTAAGTATATTGTTAATGAGTATTAGGGTCAGTAACATTAGTTTGGTAGTAAAAAATGAAATTAGAGGAACTAGACGTGATGGTGCCACTTTGACTTGCATTTTGATGAACAACAATATGACTAGTTTCAATTTTAAGAAAGTTAAGACTTGAAAAGGAAGAGAGATATGAAGAAAATAACAGTACTATATATGTAGCAATACTTTCTAAAATGTCTTTGACAGAAAAGTTAAAAATTGAGTAATTACAAGAACTATCAAACCATGTGTAGAATTACGTCAAATGTTGGAAGATATCTGAACATAAGCTTCTGCATTTTTTTATGATGACAAAGAAGATGATGCACTCTAATTTTGCATTCTTCCTCTGAACAACAATTCTTCTGACTAGAATGAGTTCTCTGATGATTACCAAAGCTCTTCGTTTGATCATCATATGTTTCAATTCTTTAGTTAAGACTTTACCCCTTCTGTTAAACGTACATATAACTTTATCTTTTGTGGCAAACTTATCCTTTATAAAGAAGCAACACAAAACCATGAATAAAAAGTGGAGACAATAGTTAGAATAACGTTATTAAAAATAAAACTTGACATTTAAAAACGATTGAAATGTTTATGGCCATAAAGGGACGTTTTCTTCTTGGTCCTCATGTCATTTTAAAATGGAGACAGCTAATGGTGTTTTCTTCTTAGTCCTCTTGTCATTTAATATGGCATACAGTGAAGCATAGAGTGGGGCCTACTTCACTGAGTTTCAATCAATTCATATCCCATGTTAGTTTAATAAATGAACTGAAATATGCATATTCACACCTAAGTTGCAGTCAATTTATATCCCTTGGTTTAATAAATGAACTGAAATATTAAATGCATATTTACAACTGAGTTGCAATAAATTTATATCCCATGTTGGTTTGATAAATGAACTGAAATATTAAATGCATATGTACGCCTGAGTGGAATTTGATTGTATCTAACAACTGAGCATTAAATAAATTATAATCTAAGTTGAACACTGGGCATAATAAATAATCAAAACTAGAAGCTACGTCCTAGGTAGGTTTGGTAATTAAAAGGAGTTGGGAAGTTGTTGCTGGGTTGTTAATAGATAATGCACAGCTGGGTGTGACTAAGATGTTAGTTGATGTCCAATAACAGCTGGGTGTGACTAAGATGTTAGTTGATGTCCAATAGCAACCAACTCTTTATCATCTAAGTCTAACACCCAAAATGCTTCAAAAACTCTATATATATTAATCTCAATTGCAAACTCATCATTACATCCATATTCTTCGTATTTATAATACTATAACAATAAAGTAATTATAATATTTTTTAGCAATTGTTGTGGTTGTCACATGTTTATTTTGAACCATTTTTAGCATTTAATACTTTGTAGAAATTATTGTGATTGATGTCACTTATATGTTATTGCATCTAGTGATGGAAGGCTTGAACAATATGAATGATTCCAATGATTATATGGAAGTAAATTAAAAAGATGGGATTGAAACATACTATAGAGATGTAAGAAGTGAAGAAGGGAAATCAAATGACTACTACCTTTTCCAAATCTGGTTGGAAGAATGTTAAAGTAGGGCTTCAAATAAACTTCAATAAGAAGTACATTGATATTCGATTGAAGAATAAGTATAATGGATTAAAGGCTAGATTGAAGAATTTCAAGAACTTACTCAAAGAAACAGGAACCAGTTACAACTCTTTTACTGGTGAAGTTAATGCTACAAATAAATGTTGGAAAAATCTATTTAAGGTAAAATATGTTTTTTATTTTATTAATATATCATATTATATAATATTCATTCTCATATTCTTTTTCATCATTATAAATGCATAAAATGGCTAACAAATTCAAGAAAAAAGGATGTAAGGAATTTTTAAACTTGTATCATATTTTTGGAGATACTACTGCAACTGGTTTACATGCACATCTATCAAATAAATCTCCATCGAATAGTACAGAAGAGGAACATAAAAATGATGTTGATAAAGATTACTCGTATAATGAAAAAGAAGATCAAGATAAAGGTTCCCCATCTAAGGAAAAGAAATCTCCTAAGTACAAGAAGGCAAAGAAGACACATTCTAACATTTTAGAAGAAGCCTTACTTATACTTGGTGGACAATTAAAAAGGAAATATGTTTTATTTGAGAAAAACTGTGTGAAACATCATCCACTATAGAGAATAAATCTCAAGAATCTAACATAATGATGGAATGTCTGAATTACTTAGATGAATTGCGTGTTAATGGTGTGCAGCATGGAAAAGCTGTGAAGGCTTTACATGATTTTCCACTTTATAGGAATATTTTTATGAAGATGACAAAAATAAGGAAGTTGGATTAGATTATGATGCTTTAGTTATATTTTCATGTTATTGCATATCGAATTCTTATTGGTTTGACACTTTTATATTAAGCACTATTCCATATTTTGGACATTTGTTTTGTATGAATATTTGACTTAATTTTAAGTATATAGTTTGTCTGAATATTTTTCTATATTTGATTAAATTAACTTGATTGAATGTTTTATTAATTATTTAATGATGGCATTGTAGATATATGGATTTCTTATTAAATTTTGAATTAGATTATGATGATGAACGGAAGAAGGTAATCATTATTTTTGTAGCTGCTGGAGAGAGCAAATATTTTCATTTACAAAAGTAATCATGTAGAACTTCTACTCTATTAGGTCCTGATTGAATATTAAAACTTTTGATTGGGAATCCTACAACGATTTATGAAAACTTAAGAATGAGAAAGATAAATTTTTTGAGCTTATGTGATGACTTGAAGAATTTAGGAGGCTTAAAAGCAACAAGTCATTTGACTTTAGATGAAAAAGTAGCAATTTTTGTTATAACTATAGGGCATAGTGAGACAACTAGAGTCAACTTTCATCATTCGACCTGGACAATTTCGAAGTACTTTAGTAAAGTCTTATATGCAATTAATCGTCTTTCAAAAAGAGTCATTACTCCATCATCTTTTACTAATACACCTCCTGAGGTTCAACATAATTCAAAATTCTTTCCATTTTTCAGGTACTTTGTCATATTTAATTAATATTTTAATTATGTCCTTATGATTAATAATTATTTTAATATATTTTTAATTTTTTGGATTGTATAAGAGTAATAAGTGGTGCACATATTGATACACATGTTCCGACTGATGAACAAATGCCATACAGGAGAAAAAGAATTAAATGATATGCGTTTTACATATGCAATGGCTGAATGAGAAGGTACTGCAAATGACTCTCGAGTTCTTTTGGAAACAAAGACAAATATAGCGAATCAATTTCCTATGCCTCTAAAAGATATTCTATTATTTTAAATAAACACAGTAATTATGATTCATTTTTAATATCTTTTTGTTAATATTATGTTCTTTCTATGTTAGATAAGTACTATTTGATTGACTTGGGCTACACTAATATGTCTGAATTTCTTTCAACATACTGAGGTAAAAGATATCATTTGCGATATTATAGAGGCAGAGGACGACCACAAGGTCCACAGGAATTATTTAACTATATGCATTCTTTATTAAGAAATGTTATTGAAAGATGTTTTGGTATTCTAAAAGCAACATTCTCTATACTTAACAACATGTCGAGTTATAATATGAAGAAACAAAAATACATCGTTATTACTTGTTGTGTTATACACAATTATATTAGAATATATGGACAAAGCGATGAGTTATTTGACAGTTGTGCCGAAAATGAAGAACAAATTAGGGAAAGTGAAAATGAAGACGCAAGTTCTCAAATGGAGTATAATATCACTTCAGCACAATTTCGAGGTATGGCTTGGAAGCAAAATGAAATTGCTAGGCAAATGTGGAGTCATTATATTATTTCTAGTTGATGTTTCTTTTTGTAAATGATAGTATTATTATATTTTCAAGAATTATAATATGATGGGAATCTTTTATTTATTAGAATGACTTAATATAATTTTCTAATTTATAAAATT
>JANIHY010125938.1:0-13777 GCA_027479065.1 Erythroxylum brevipes
TAAATTAATGACTTTTTATAAATTAAATAATTCAATTAATCATCATTTAACGGTTTCATTTTTAACTAAAATTTAAATTAAAGGTAATATCTTTTAATCATATTTCAAATTATTCAAATTTTAATTAGTTTTATGATGGTCCAATATTGATTGAAACTTTTAAATCTTAAACATATTGTTTTAACTTCTTTTCCAATTTTTTAAATATTGGTATAGACTTTGATTTTTACATCAGTTAAATTTAAAAAATATCATTTAAATTAAATTAAATATGTTAGCCTTGAATGAGATTTAGATCCATTTTTTCATTTTATTATAAATTATTCATGTTAAATAAATTATTTAACAAATTAATAATTTATATTACCTACACTTTTTAATATTTAAAGATATTATAGATATTCAAATTCTATTTGTAAATATATTATAAAATGGAACTAGATAAATTAAAAAAATCAAAACATTAATATATATTGGGAATACTAGTCAATATAGGCTCAAATCTAATTTGAAATTATTTTAAATAAATTTGAGTTTAATTAAAATTTGATTTGAGTTTAACTTGTTAAGCTTAGTTTCAAATAAAAAAATTTAAATTTAACAAATTTTAAATTTTACGAGTTAATATAAGAGAGGAGAGTCGAATGATTTTATACCGAGTATGATTAAGATTTAGTATGTGGAGTATAACTTTTCTAAGACATATGGTGGTCTATCATCTAGAGTAATTGAGAGATTAATAAAGACTTAATTCACCGGATCAGATTAAAGTGACTTAAATAGATAAGTGCATGATGAGTTTTGTATGAATGGAAAATATCACTTAAGGTTAAAGGTAAAATTTATTGTTTGGCGATTAAGTGGACAATGCTCTATAGGGAAGAGTGTTAGCCTATCACATAAGTCCATAGTCTAGGTTAATGTTGACAGAGATGGAGATGCTTTATTAAATATGCAACCTTACTAAGAGAGATAAGGTCTAGAACATAGTAGTAAGAGATAAATTAAAAGTAACTAATATTATTGTCAAATTAAGAGGAGACATCAAAACGCTCCCGTGAGAAGATGGGAGAATATCGTACTTAAAAATTGTAAGAGAAAAAATAAAGGTCTAAGAAGAATTGAAAGAGGTGATAAAAATGATATGATAATGTTAGAACATACCAAAAATATGACCTGCTATAAAAACCTTTGACGTATTATGATTCAGACGAAGGATCCTCTTGTAACTTTCATAAGTCTTTTAACTATTTATTCTTGTAGTTAGCCTAAATTTGTAAATAGAAAGTACTTATGATTTAACATATGTACTTTTTATAATTATCTAGTTTGATTTAGAAGTTATCATCATCATTATTATTATTATTGTTATTATTAATCTTTTTCTTTTTTTTTTTCTTTTTTTTCTTTTATTTTATTTACTTATGTTTTTTCTAAATTATTTAAAAAACCTCTCTAATTAAAGATAAAATCGCGAATGACTGACTTTCTTAAACATCGAGTGTTAACGAAAATTTTATTGTTGTTAAACTTTTCCTAGTATTTTGAGCCAAATATAAAATGTAATCATAAATTGATTTTGAGCCAACTTTACTAACCACAGATCAGTAGCTAAACGACGTGTCGTTTTCAATGCCTTACGCGAAAAAGGTCTGTTCCCGCCATAGACGCGCTCTCTCAGTTCTCAAGCCGTGACCGGTCTTCACATATCCGCAGCGAGTAAACAGTTTCAGTGTCTCTTCAAAGGAAGCTAGGCTATGGAAGATTCTAGTACGAGTACCTGTACGACCCATGACAATTCTGGATCCGGGGCGGGTACTATCTCTAGGATCCGTCTGGAGAACTTCATGTGCCATGTTAATCTCGAGATAGAGCTTAGCCCCTGGGTCAATTTCATCACTGGCCAAAACGGAAGTTCGTAACCTAACCCTAAATAATTGAACAATATTTCTTCGTTTTATTTCGCAGTGCAATGTGAAAATGTGAATAAGGAATTGGGGCTTTGAGTTGCTTTTCATGATTGGAATGTTTTTGGTTTAATATGTTAACTGAAAGTTTTGTAGTTAACGGGCTGATCAATTGGGATGACACTACTGTTTTGTGTTGGTGGCGTGTAGGTGGTAAGAGTGCTATACTAGCTGCATTACTTGTGGCTTTTGGAGCTCGAGCTAGAACGACTCAGCGGGGAGCTTCTTTGAAGAACTTTATCAGATTGGGCTGCAGGTCTGTGCTGCTTGCTTGCTAATTTTAGGTTTTCCTTTCGTGTTAATAACTGACGGTTCATATCTAAATTCATTCTAAATGAGCTTTATTGTGTGGACCTCGTTTGGACTAAATTGTTTTGATCGAGGTTCTATTTGATCAATAGCTTATGTTAAATTGCAGATCTTTTAACATTTTGAGCTGAGCATGTTCATGATTTCAAAAAAGTTGCAAGTCTTGAAGTTTTTTATCGATAGTGTGTGGGTTTTGGGTTATTGGCTTCAATCTTTGCTCAAGGTTTTAACTTTTATATTGTTGAAGTCTATGTATTCTAATTCTGACTCGTTTTCTCTTTCTTGGCAGCTATGCTATTGTGGAGGTGGAACTCAGAAATCAGGGAACGGAAGCTTTTAAGCCAAATGTTTATGGCAATTCAATAATTATAGAACGTAGAATCACTTCAACTTCCAATTCCACTGTTCTAAAGGATCATCGAAGTCAGTCTAATTTGCTGAAATTATTTCTTTCTTCTTTTGAAGCCTCTATACCTGCAATTCTTATCAGTCTTATTTTGAAACTTTTGTCTGTTTACTTTTTTGGTTTCTGTTGATAAAATGAGCTAGCAAAACAGGGTAATATCCAAATTAAAATTTTTGATGTGTGGTCAAATTATATCTTGCATCTCTCCGACAGTTATAATTCCAGTAGATGAACATGTCTCTGCCTGTTAATTACAGTATCCTTAGATTAAATAAAGACACATAGTTGAGCATTAATCAGAATTTTCATGGTTTTTTTTTCTGCTTTTAGACTAGTGCTTTATACATAATGCAAATCATATTTGCTTCTTTTGGTCTTCCATCTGAGTCTTCAACAGGAAGAAAGGTGGCTACTCGGAAAGAGGAGCTTCATGCGCTTCTAGGACATTTTAGTGTAAGTGTTTTCCTTGCACTCATACTTTTGATTGAAATCTGATTTTCTTGATTTGTAGAGCAACATTTGGTTATTTAATTGGAGGATGGCAGATACATTAGTGTGTGCAACTTGAGTTGTATTGATAGCATGCTACGAACAATATCAATTAGCTGTATATATACAATGCATCTGCCTGTGAGTAATGATTAGTTTTATATAGTAGTCTGAATGAATGTGTGGGTTTCAGATGAAGATACTGCTTGTTTAACAAAATCCTTTTGATCCTAAAACTGTTTCTTTTGTCTTTTCATACATTAGTAATGGAGTGCTTAGATGGATCAAGAATTGCTAAGATGACATATAATCGTAAGGAAACAGCAGTTCTCAAGAGTGTAAAAATGTTGTACCTTTTTTAGTTTCATGGTTAGTAAAAAAACAAGTGCAGAGTCATATAAAGACTGTCAGTATTAAACTGTGATTTTTTTTTTAATGTCTTCAATAATGTTGAATGCCTTAAGCACTCAAGCTCCATAAATATAGATTAAAAGGCTGGCAAATTTCATTAGAAAGTGCAGCTAGAAGCAACCTCTGGAATGTAAAATATCATTATGTAAGTTGGCTGATATATGTCGGAAATAAAAACTGATTTGTGCTATACATAAGCTATATATGTAGTAGGGGCATCAATAGTATAGGGCACTACAGCTTTTAGTGCTGTTCCTCATTTATGGTTTTGGCATGATTTTCATAGATGCACTATCTTGTAGAAGTCCTACCCTTTTGATAAAGGATCCTTGCCATTAGATTTGTCTCCAACCAGTACCATTCAACACTGGATTCACCATAATGCTTCCAAGTCCTCTGACTTTTCTTTAAATAATGAGCTTCTTTTTTTGGTTTCCGTCCCCCCCATATCTATCTTTTACACGGTCTTGATACTTGTATCACACTTTTTGCTTGGGTAAATCTCTTTCTTTTTTCTTATTTTTGTTTTCTTGTTGTCATCCGTATATTGTTTATTATCTTGTTTGCTTTTTAAGAGAATGCAAATGATTTCTTTGCAGATTAACTCCATCATGAATGTCTAAGATGCTTGCTTTCCACAATGTGCAGATTGATATTGAGAACCCTTGTATTATAATGGGTCAAGACAGTAGCAGAGACTTTCTGCATTCTGGAAATGACAAAGACAAGTTTTTGGTAAATATCTATTCCTATAGTTTTGATCTGATGAGACCTATGCAGGCTATATTGACATCTGTTGTTCAGTTTTTTTTCAGGGCTACTTTTCTTCAACAAGTTGATGATCTCTTACACAGTGTCAACAGCCAATTGGCAGATGCAAATGGGCATCTTGATCATTTGGAGGCTTCAATAAAACCCATAGAAAGGGAACTGAATGAGTTGCAGGGAAAGATAAAAAATATGGAGCATATTGAAGAACTGTCGCAGCAAGTACAGGAATTAAAGAAGAAGCTTGCATGGTCATGGGTTTATCAGATAGACCCGCAGCTCCAGGAACTAAGTGCAAAAATTGCTAAGTTTAAGGATCGTATACCCAAATGTCAAGCTAAAATTGACTGGGAACTAGTAAGAAACTATTGATTGCACCAAAATGTTTTGTGCTTACAAGATTGTTATTATAATCTTTTACTACTTTTTATTATTGAATTTCATATTCCCAATATCTGTTGAATTTTGCATTATATAGCACATACATGTTCAATTTTCTTATGGACAACCAAGCTATGGGCTTCAAGCTGCTAGAACAAAGCGTTGAGGCGGTTAATTCTTGTTTAAGCAGTGACTTTATCATAGAGAAATCACAGCAGTAACGCCTTTTTTATTCTGATTTAAACATGGTGTTTTTAGACAAAAAAATTGTAAGATTCAAGTACTTTTTGGATTAATATTATATGCATGTGAAAAATCCACTGGATACCCCCCGTCTTCAAATTTTTTTCATGAGGGCCTTATTTTTACTTTATCCTATGCATGTTATGATCAGCGTGAGAACATTTTGAATTTGTTGAAATCACTTGCATTACATATTGCTTGCCGTGAACTGCTTTTTGTTAGTATGCTGGATGATATTTTTAACTTTGTAACTTTTAAGATGTTCTGCTTCATGAATTAATTTTGCAAGCTTAACTCTCAATTTTGTCTTTTACAGGGTAAGGTGGAGTCCTTGAGGGATCGCCTTATGAAGAAGAAGGCGCAAATTGCACAGATGATGCAGAAAACATCAGAAGTGAGGAAAAAGCAGGATGAATTTCAGCACTCTATTTCCTTGGTATGTCAGTAGGTGGATCCAAGTTTCTCTAAAATCAAGTGACAAAAGGATATGTTTAGAAACTGCTGGAAAAGCATGTAGTAGTCTGTGATATATATAGATAAATAGTCAAAATGTGGTTATTTAACATTGAATTTGAACTAAAATATTGGTAAAAGCATGATAAGTACAAGATGAACTTGCTTACTTAGTTTTGGTAACTACGTTTTTCTGCTCTTTAAGAAACCATTAGTTGCCTTTCATCTTTTATGGTTATATAAATAGTGCATTAACTTTTTTCTCAGGCAACGAAAAGAAAGCTTGAGTTAGAAGAGGAGCATGACCTCCAAAATAACCAGATTTTGAGCATGACGAAGCGTATCAGATCTTTGGAACAACAACTTAAGGAAATCCATGAGCAGCATGTGAAAAATACACAGGTTTTCTGTTCATTTAAATTTGTTTACCACCTTTTCTTCCCCAGTTTTCAGAGTGTTTACAATGTATTCATGCATTCACTTAAGATGTACTCATGATTGAGTATTATCCTGCTGGTCATTCCTGCTCTCAGTTATTTGGAAGCTGTGTACCTTGACATAGATCCTGGCGATATTGAAGATTCTCTGTTTATATCTGATGGGTCGTGTTCTATTTCTTTTTAATATAAAATGGATGATGGTCATCAAGTTATCTTTTAGTGAGTTAAAAACAGTGATACAAAGCCCTATTATTGTCAGGGGAATGTGGTATATAAAAACTGTGAAACTTGTTGTGCTAACCTTTGATTCTGGTTGGCGTCCTTGTACTATGAATAGGAACTTTGTGTATTACATTGATTTATTGAATATGAAGCTAACAGTCGTCATTGTGCCATCTGGTGACGAGGAAGTTAGTACTATGAGTAAGAACATTTTCTGGACATAAAAACTTATGAGAAATGCCAAAATAACAATGTTACGTATACCTTCTGCCGTTATGATATTTGAGATTGGAAGCATTTTAACACTAGTTATCTCTGCAAGATATTCTTAAGTAACACTTTTATGTCTTGGACTTTTTGTACTGCTGCAGGCTGAAGAATCTGAAATAGAGGAAAAGATAAAGGAATTGCAATATATGGTTGATACTGCTAATTCTGAACTTTCAAGGTTACAGACATTCATCTTATCATCTAAGTTACCTCTTTTGTCAAGATGGTTCTGATTATCTGGGCAATCTATCAAAATGTAGGTTAAAAGAACAAGAGAGTGTGTTATCAGAGATCCTTTTCAAGATTACAGATGAAGGCAGAAAAGTTACTGAAGAGGTATTCAGATCCTTTGTTGACTTTTATACTTGGAGTCCATCTATGTCACATTAAAAAAGCAGTTAGAATCAGTATCAAATGATCTTTAGTTTTCATTTGATTCCTGAATCCGGTTATTGGTGATATATTCGTTTGGCTTCCCACTTCATGTCTTTGAGGATTCATGTTAGCCAGTAGTCTAATGCAAGGCCTATGAAATGTTCAATAAGTAATTATTGTTGAAAGTTGGGCAGGGCTTGCCACTCCAGGTTTAGTTAGGTCTTCTCTAAACTAAGTTCAGCATAAGTTACTAGCTTAATTTAGTATGATCATATTGTAGTAGTATGCCCATATGATTAAATTGTTCTCATTGTAGATTGAAGGTTATGGGAAGAAGGAACGTGAAATCCGTGCACACATCCGTGACCTTCAACAACATAAAACGAACAAGGTTCATTTAATTTTATGTATTTCCAGTTTTTGCTTTTGAATCCGACAATAGATCTTTCTGGGCTTTGCAAGTTCAAATCCAAATGTTTTATGCATTCTTGTTCTTTTTCATGACATTGAAATCCACATGCACAATGGTGATCATGTCATCACTTAGCTATGAAAATATTTGCTTGGCAGGTTACAGCATTTGGAGGAGACAGAGTGATTCAACTATTGCAAGCAATTGAGAGACATCACCAGAGATTCAATAGGCCACCTATTGGTCCTATTGGTGCTCATATCGTAAGTACTTGAAAACCTTATTGGACTTCACTCAATATGGGCACAGCCTGAAGAGAAATACATTGTAGCCACCTTACGAAGTGGCAGCGTTGACTTGATGAGACTGCAAAATTTTCAACATTTCTTGAAGTGCTGGCTTTAAAGTAAATGTAGTAGTGTTTTGTTGTGGTAATTTGCTAGGTTTTCAAACAGGGAGGATTAGAATGTGTGAACCATTTACAACTCCACCTAACAACTTAAGCTTATGGATTGATTGATTTATTGACATAGCTTCGATGGTTGAGAGGTTTCGAGTTCAAATGATACTGCCCTTTTTTTGGTTTCCTGATAGGAGAATTATAGATAACTTAATGGTCTGATATATATGAACTAAATGGAGAAATTAGATCACTCTAATTTATTGAATTCTCTATCTGAATCTTTGACTTGCGTGTTTCAATTTGAGACTAAAAGTTGCTATTAATCCATAAATGATGTTCATTTGGTCACTAGATTCCTAAGAAACTCAAAACCACTGTGTCGTATTATTCAACTTAACACTAAGGTTTTCTGTTCTTGATTAAAAACTGCAGAGTTTAGCTGATGGTGATACATGGGCTCCTGCTGTTGAAAATGCTATTGGGAAGTTGCTCAATGCATTTATAGTAACCAATCACAAGGATTCTCTTCTTCTTCGAAGATGTGCCATAGAAGCAAAATACAATAGCTTACAGATTATAATATATGACTTTTCCAGACCAAGGTAGTTGGATTATTGTTTTGTTATTTGCATGCCTGTCTCACCTCCAAATTATTATTCACTTTTGTGTTCCCTCTTCATTGATAGCTCTTACATTTTGTTTTAGGTTATTGATACCTAGCCACATGCGTCCCCAAACAAATAACCCAACAACACTCGCTGTTATTCATTCTGACAATGATACAGTGCTCAATGTTTTAGTTGATCTGGTAATCTATACACATGCTATCATTATTATTGTGATTTTGACTACGAATTGTACAACCTTTTACTTACATTCCACTTATTTCTCCAAAAATTTTACTTTCATGATCAATTTACTTACCTTTTCCTTTTTCAGGGAAGTGTTGAGAGACAAGTGCTTGTAGAAGATTATGATGCTGGCAAAGCTGTTGCGTTTGAAAAAAGAATTTCAAATCTAAAGGAGGTTTACACTTTAGATGGATACAAGATGTAAGTTGGGATACATTGTATCTCTTTTGGATTCTGTGATATGGACTTCTTGATGAAATTATGGGTAAGTTTACATGGGACTGTATGGGGTGTGCATGTGGTTTAATTGTATCGGATACGGAATGTAATTGCTTTGATTGGTTGATTTAAGCTAAAATCAACTATAAGCAAGTGGGTAATTTTGTGGTTTATTGGCTTCCTTGTTTATGAAGGTAGAGTATATATGCTGTTATTGGAAATGAACTGTATAAAAGCAGCAAATAATTCTTGGCTAAAGCCTCTTTCCTCTGAGTGGATGTACAGATTATGGTCCTTAACTTCTGTTTGACTGGTGCCTCTAAGGACAGTATACTGCTCCAATGTGTATCTACTGCTGAATCTCACTGCTTCCACATCTATTGTTAATATTTCATACTTCTTAGGTTTTCTCGTGGGTCAGTTCAAACTGTTCTTCCTCCAAACAAGAAACTTAGAACTGGCCGTCTTTGTGCCTCATACGATAGCCAAATTATGAGACTGGAAGAAGATGCAACATATGCTAGAAATGCATCTGAAGAGTGCAGGAAGAGAAAACGAGATTATGAGTTAAACCTGCAGGATCTTCAACACAATCTAAAGGCTGTGAAGGTTACAGAAGTCCAATTCGTTTTCTTACAAGCTATATATGTTTAAGACACTTGTCAAACATCTTTCACTTCAATCTTTTTTATGGTTAGACTGTTTCTTTCTCCTTGAGGGCCTGTGTCTGTGTTTTCTGAAAGTTGCTAGTTTCTCTGTTATACTAATACAGGAATTGATGGTGATTATTGATCTCGAGTTACTACAAGTTGTATTTTAGAAGGCAGCTGCATAGAACCTATGATGACCATCATTCAAATAAATTGGACACATTACTGTCATGTTACGGATGTTTTCTTGAAGACTTTCTTTTATCTGTTTTGGTGGGACTGCTGCCTAATAACTAGATTGGAGTCCTGTTGTGCTTGTTTGACTTTACAAGCCTTAGTTGAACACTTTAGCACCCTTGTGGGTTTAAGAAAAGTCTAGTTAATCTGGATTATACATATTATGTTGACAACACGAATCTTGATTAAATTGCTTCTTTTGGTTGAGAGTTGTTTATGGTGAATCATCTCCATCTTGTTGTTTTCATGTAGGAGAGACGTATGAATGCTGAAAGGGATTTATCTTCTAAGAAGCTGGCACTGCAGGATGTCAAGAGTTCACGTGCTCCAGAACGTAGTCCATCAGCTGTGTCGACTGTTGATGAGCTTCACCAAGAAATTTCTGTTTGTTCTGTGTTCCTTTTTATTGCACTCTCTCCTTTTTAACTTTTGACGATAGCATTATTTTGTAAATCTCCCATCTTTTTGTTCTGTATGTGATGGAAGTGTTTCTTTTCCCTCATATTTTGATTTTGTTTTTGATGTTGCATAGATCATCCAAGAGAAGATTCAAGAAAAGAAAGATTTTCTGGAGATGCTCCGTAGCAGGATAGATGAAGCCGAGGCAAACAACAAGGATCTTAGATTATGTTTTGAGAATTTCTGTGGTATACTAACCATCAAAGTTTTGTTTCATTTAAAAGCATCTCAAACTCTGCTTGCTTTGTTGCCAATTATGTGAAATTTTAATGTAGACTCTGCGAAAGAAGAACTTGAAGTCTTTGAGAAAGCAGAGAGGGAGCTAATGGAGATTGAGAAAGATCTGCAATCTGCTGAAGCGGTCTCCCTACCTTGTCTCCATTCTATTCATACTGATATTAACTGTTGAGATTATAACTTGTACTGTTGCAATTTTTCTCAGGAAAAGACACACTATGAAAGTATAATGACCAACAAGGTCCTTCATGATATCAAAGTGTCAGAGGCACAATATCGGGAGCTCGAAGAAAACCGTAAGGTGCAGTTTATGTTTTATAGACATAGATATCCAATCTCACTAGTTTGTTCCGACTCCGCATTAAATGTTTTATGTTAAAACTTAATTTAAGCAGAAGAATATTCTCATTTTTTAGAATAAGACTTTTTTCCCCATATCCTGCTTCTAATGTATGTTTTGTCAAACTTAAGGAGAACTGCAAGAAGGCTTCTATAATATGTCCTGAGGATGAGTTTCTAGCTTTAGGAGGATGGGATGGGAGCGCACCGGAAGAACTTAATGCCCTATTAAGTAGGCTGAATAAGAGACTTCAGAATGAGAGCCATAGGTTATGACATGATCTGGATCCTCACAGCAATAGCACAACTTTTGAATTTCAGATAGTAAATATACTTTCTCTAATATGGCAGGTATCCAGAATCAATTGAGGACTTAAGAATGCTTTATGAGTTAAGGGAGCGCAAGATTTTAAGAAAGCAACAATCATACAGAGGTTTTCGAGAAAAATTGAAGGTATGTGTTTCTGTTGGTTTTTACATTAAAATTTTATTTAGGTTTGACGTATTAATCCAATTGGGATGTGGTATAACAAAATTTGTAGTTCTCTCAGTAGCCTTTCCTGCACTTAGTGCCTACTAACAGAAGTCAAACCTCAACCCTTATAGTTGCAAGCCCAGAAGTTCAATACAGCTCCTAACAAAGTTACATCTTCATCTCGTGCAGATATTATGATCGTGACTGAACTTTGGTTTTGATTCTCTTGTTTTACATGGTCTACGGCAGAAATGGCTAGTTGCATATTCTGTGTATGAACCAGCTATGGAAAATGTTAAAAAACACATTAGTGTGACACTAGCTTAGTTGGCCCTAGGCCACTTCAATTACTTCCATGATCCTTGAGCTTAGCTGCATGATATATATAGTCTGTCTAAAATTCATCCTTTATATACGCCTTATTTTATGAAGGTCAAAGTGGAGGAAAAGGTTTAGAAAAAGAGGAGAAAAATATTTATGCTTATAAAGCTAAGAAGTTTGTGGTTGAATATAAGTAATTTTGAATGTTTAGAGGTTTGATCTTGATGTGGATGGCTTGGAAGATGAGAAACATGCCAGTAACTTTATGACCTTGTCTTTATTCCAATTTTATCTTTCATATGGCAAGAACAACAACGCTATGCCAAGTTTTACCTTGATATGGTTCATCAATTTTGTAGCTGTATTCTATACTTTCTTGTTTAAGCTTTATGATCTATGGTATTAGTTTATCATTGAAAATTTTAAATTGCACATGAAATATTCCATGCTGTTGTTAAAATGTCTTTGTTATTTTCCTTTAGTTTTGCCAGGAAGCATTGGATTTGCGATGGAGAAAGTTTGAGAGGACCAGAAAGGATATAAAGTGTCAGTTGACTTGGAAGTATGGATTCTGTTGACTCCATTCTTTTGGAGCTTATTATTAACTATTATTTCAAGCAACTCATTACCCATTACGTATAGCTTTCTAACTATCTTTTTCGCAATAGGTTTAATGATCATCTAGGAAAGAAAGGGATTAGTGGGATGGTCAATGTTGATTATGAAAAAAAGACACTTAGTATAGAGGTAAGCGATTGTTCTGGAATGCTCAGCCAATTGCACATATAAATAGCATCTGCTCTAGATTAACGTGCTTACTTTTTTCTTTGGCTATAATAAGCATTTTTTCTGGAAACTTGCTCTTAACCTGCGGCTGTATCTGTTGTGTATTAGGTAACAATGCCCCAAGATACATCATCCAGCACCGTCCGTGATGCTAGAGGCCTTTCGGGTTTGAACTTTATGCCTTTGTTTCCTTTTTAGATAATTTCAGCTTGGGTAGATGCTCCTAAGTGCCGATACATGAGTTGAGAAAAGAAATTAATTGTTGGATTTATCAGTGGTTTATAATTTCATGTAATTTAGGAACTTTATCTTCTTGCATCAGCATCATCTTGCAAGTTATGCAAGTCTTTGCAAAGATTAATGGAAAATATATTCTGAGTCTGACCCAAACCAGGCTTCCTAACGCAGAAACCTCATTTATTATTTGTCATTCTTTCGTTTAACTACTTTGCGTATATACACATAGGTTGTTGATAAGATAGGTACATTTCAACAAGATGCAGAGTTGCTTATGCCATGATGTTTTATACTTGTTGATTAGGCGGCGAACGTTCTTTCTCAACAATATGCTTTACATTAGCTCTTCATGAGATGGCTGAAGCTCCATTCCGAGCTATGGATGAGTTTGATGTATTTATGGTAAAAAACTTCACTGATACTCACTCAGTCATTTAGAAGATTGGAGTCATCATAATCTGGCTATTTGCTGCATTCTTTCATCTGTCTGTGTAAATTAATCAAGATGCTGCATATTCTAAGTCTATTTTGGAATGAAAGGTTGGGTCAGTTTAAGGATTTATTTTTTGATGAGTATGTTTTTTCATCCGTTGGAATGGATGTACAGGATGCAGTTAGCCGGAAAATCAGCTTAGATACTTTACTGGACTTTGCTTTGACACAAGGATCCCAATGGATAATTATCACTCCTCATGATATCAGGTTACCTCTTTTGCTTCAAATTCCCCTTAAATACATTATTCAGCAACATTTATACCTGCAATGATTTTGTTTTACTATATTTTTATAATTGAAATCTACTCAGAGTTAACTTGGAGAATAGGCTTGTTCCTATTGTGATGACTTAAGTTACATGTGATTGAATAAGAGTGGAGACTAAAATCGTATGTACAGTGTTGAGATCACAATCTAACTTCATGTTTTGTGTATAAACAGTATGGTAAAACAAGGGGACAGAGTAAAGAAGCAACAAATGGCAGCTCCTCGATCTTGACGTGTTCTGTGCAACTCTTATATGTGTACATCTGTACATAAAGCAAGCAACATGTATGCCTTTTGGTCCTCTAATTGATAATGTTTAAGTGATTCTAATGATGATAACTAAAATTGAAAGGTACTATAGCTTTTATATGAAGCATCCACGACAACCATTGCAACTGTAGGTTGCATAGAATAATTTCTAAGATTCATGCTTTTGCCAAATAACCATTGATAACTTTGTGAGCTTACATTAATACAATTACTTGTTGAAGTTGTCAATGATTGAAAATCAATACCATGTGTTTTTTTATCACTTAAAGGTAACGTTATGTACTATTAGAATTCTTTATATTTTGCATTTTAGTGAGATTTTTAATGGTTAAAAAATTTAACTGGTTCGGTCAGTTTAATCATTAAAATCTTGAATTTTACAAAT
>JANIHY010125970.1:0-13769 GCA_027479065.1 Erythroxylum brevipes
ATTATTATTATTCAACTTGATTCATATATTCGTGTTTTTTATTTTTATTATTGTCAAAAATTCCATTATATCTACTCTCGTCTTACTTGTGCCTCTCCGCTTCGTCTTACTTTCGCATTTGCACATCGTCTTACTTTTCTCCCTGTGCTTCGTCTTAGTTTGACTTTTCTTTCATCTTAGTTTGACTTCTGCTTTCGTCTCACTTTCGCTTTCGCTGGTTGGCCCCATCTTCTCTTCTTCTTACTTTTCTTCAACCTTACCAATTTAGTTCATCACTTTCTAATTCTTGTTTTTTATCATTTGCCATTTCAGCATATTTTTGACGTCTTTTAGCATTTCTATCCATATCTAAATACCTAAGGGATCGAGATAATATGAATGTCTTTGATCTATCCATTGATGATGTTCAATAATAATATTTGTTCAATTTATATACATACATACATACATATATATATATATCTACAATATAAATTGAATATATATTATAAGCAGGGGACCTATAAAAAATGGAGTATAAATGCAGTCATATTCTTTATTTTGGTTCTCATTAATGTGAATATTTGTTATCATCAAAAAGGGGGAGATTGTCAACTCAAAATAACCAACCGAAAATGATTTTGATGAAGAACAAATAATAACGAAACAACAAAATGAGACGAAAGGCACAAACCAAAATCAGACGGAAGGAGCAAGCGTAAATCAAACATGAGACGGAAGAGCAAGTCAAACATGGGATGGAAGAGTAAGTCAAAGTAAGACGGAAGGCGCGAGTCAAACATGAGACGGAAGAGGAAGTCAAAGTGGGACGGAAGGCACGAGTCAAACATAAGACGGAAGCACGAGTCAAAGTGAGAGGGAAACGCAAGCTAAAAAGATAGACGGAAGAAAGTGAGAAGGAAGAACCAATACTTAAAGACGAAGGCTAAAAATATGAGTCGGAGTGGAAGACCAAAATAGTTAGAAAAATCAGATAGTTAGATTGTGAAATATACTTTGAGAGAATATTATTGTGTGAAAAAACTCGAGCAATCATTTTTCTATAACAAAAACTCAAAAACTCTTTCAGTAGAAAGAATACTTGTTGTAAGAGACCTGAAAGTAAGAGGAAGTGAAAGTAAGACGATAGAAGTAAGACGATAAAAGTAAGACGATGTAAAAGTACGACGAAGTCAAAGTAAGATGAAGTGAAAGTAAGACGATAGAAGTAAGACGATAAAAGTGAGACAAAGTGAAAGTAAGACAAAGTCAAAGTAAGAATATAGAAGACGATAAAAGTGAGACGATGAAAGTAAGACGAAGTGAAAATAAGGCGATAGAAGTAAGATGATAAAAGTAAGAAAAAGTGAAAGTAAGACGATAGAAGTAAGACAAAGTTAAAGTACGACTATAAAAGTTAGACGAAGCGAAAGTAAGACGAAGTGGAAGTAAGACGATAGAAGTGACACGATAAAAGTAAGACGATCAAAGTGAGCCAAAAATAATACAAACTAAGGACAGTTTCTTCCCCAAGTTAAGATCCATAAAAGAAGGTAAGTTCGCCCCGGGTCGATCCTTTCCCTAAAAAATAATCCAAGTCGGATTTGCTAACCTTTGCCAGTGTAACTTCTCGTTAATTTCCCCTTCATGTTACGGTCACTTCCTCTTACTTTTGTCTCTGCGCTTCGTCTTATTTTTGTCTCCGCACTTCGTCTTATCTTTGCTTCTCCTCTTCCTGTTACTTTTCTCTCCACGCTTCGTCTTACTTTTGTCTTTCCACTTCAACTTATTTTTGCTTCTCGGCTTCCTCTTATTTTTGTCTTTACCCTTCATCTTGTTCTTCTTTATTTAAAGCAGTTGAGTTGATGTCATTTCCAACTCACATTACTTGGAATTAATGACGATTGTGAGACCTAAACATTGATTAGACACGTCCGATTTCCAATCACTCCATCTTCCTTCTCAGCGTCTTAATTACTTCGCATTAAATATGGAATCATTTATTTAGCCGACTTTTCTTTTCGGCGCACCGTGCTGACTTTCGATTAATAGGCAACTTCTATTGTCGAATTCTTCATTAATGTTTATTTTATTGTCATTTATTAATTACACTTATTATTATTAAAGAAACATGATAATGGTTAATAAAATTATTTCAGAAAAAAAAGTTTGTCATTTTTCGAATCACGCAATCTCGCTATCCTGAGACATAGTGTACGCTTCATCTGATTTTTCTCCTCACACTTCCTCTCACTTTTCTCTCCGCGCTTCATCTTATTTTTGCTTCTCCATTTCGTCTCGCTTCTCCACTTCATCTCGCTTTTGTCTCCTAGCTTCATCTTATTTTTCCTTCTCGCCTTCCTTTTATCTTTGTCTTTCCACTTCGTCTTAATTTTGTCTCCCCACTTCCTCTTAGTTCGACTTCTACCTCCGGCTCACTTTCGCTTTCGCTTCTTTTACCAAAATGATCATCTATAAATGCCCAATATAAATATATGTAATGAAATATAAGGAACACTTACAAATTAGATGCCTTGTACATCCGCTTCTCTTTAACCTTTTTAATGTAGCAGTCGTCATTTAATACAGCCCAGTTTATTATTCAAAACCCAATATTCAGATGTCTTCCTTTTCTCTACACATGTAAGCTATTTTTGATGTATCTCAATGAAAATCTTTTCTGTTTCACTTTATCATCTTTCAGTACTGCCCCTCATTTAATACAGTGGAACTCCTCAACTTTAATTTTTTATTACACGACTATATTTCTCCCCTGCCACACAGTCCACTGATACCTCTATATTTAAACTTTGAAACGTTTCTCCTCTTAACTTCAATCAAACAATTCCTACCCTCTTCTTTTGCCTTCTTCTTGTTTAACCTAAATTCATCACATCCTCCATTCCAACAAGATAACAATTGTCAAAGTTACGTCTTCTATTTCAACAAGCAAAGAGTAAGCTTTCAATTCAGTAAGCAATTCTTTTCTTCGTTACTTTTTTTAATACAGATTAATATTCATCTTTCTATGACTTCTGCTTGCTTCTCACTTTAATGTTTTCCTGTATTTATGCATTGGTTTTATGGTTACTTTAAAATAAACCCAACTTTGGTTCTTTTTATGGACTAATTTGTAAGATGGAAATTTCATTACATATAATAATGTCAAATACTGCCAATAACGTATTGCACAAGTAAGCTAACATGAGGAGAATTAGAGAACATGTTTTTATACGTTCCGTCCTCATTTTTTCCTGCATTCGTCCACTGCTAAGGCAAACCACCATTCGCCTTACTATTGTCTCCAACCTCACATTGCCAAGCTATAATTAGTTTTTATAATAAGCAATCACAGAATAAACCATCTAGAGTTCGTTAGATTAATTTCACTAATTACCTTATCAGTTTTTTGAAATTATCTATTATTTCACAGAAATATGGATTCTCGAGAACAGTGAAATTATGCGGATCCCAAAGAAAGAATAAAACAGATTGCACAGTGTTACGAGAAACTTGACAAGCTATACGAAAAAACCATGGCACCTAAAAAGAGAGGAGATAATCAGTAATCTTCCTCAAGTTATGGAACAAATAAAGAGGTTGCCATCTGAGATTGAAGCTTTGATAAAATAAGCACTTCAAGAAACCAACTTCCGCGTTATCTGATATTGTCGTTTTGTTCTGCTGGAAAACCTACCAGTAGATAAGTAACAGAAATGTTTACTCGATGCTTTTTGCAAGTAATCCAACCCTAAATACAATTATATATTTTTTGCATTTTCAGTTTTTCAAATTGCGTACGCTTCATCTTATTTGTCTCCTCACACTTCGTCTCACTTTTCTCTCCATGCTTCGTCTTATTTTGTCTTCTTCACTTCGTCTCAGTTTTGTCTCGTGGCTTCGTCTTATTTTTGCTTCTCCGCTTCATCTAATTTTTGTCTTTCCACTTTGTCTAATTTTTGTCTTTCCACTTCGTCTTACTTTTGTCTCCGCACTTCGTCTTAGTTTCACTATATTTCTTCTTAGTTTGACTGTACTTCGTCTTAGTTTGCCGTCTTAGTTTGACCTTTTTAACATGTTAGTTTGACTCTACTTTGTCTTAGTTTCTATCATCTTAGTTTGGCTTTTCTATCATCTTACTTTTAATCTGCTTCGTCTTAGTTTCAATCGTCTGATGTTTTACATCTCCGCTTCATCTCACTTTTGCCTATCCACTTCATCTTACTTTTGACTTATGTTTATCATTTCAATTAATTAATTAATTAATTAGTTCACTATAATATAATCACTAATAGGGAGATGTAAATTTTGAGCTCCTTGACGCAATTAACAAATGTGTATAATATGGTACATAATAACTTAACAAATGTGTATAATATGCTACATAATAAAAGATTAATATTCATCTTTCTATGACTTCTACTTGCGTCTCACTTTAATGTTTTCCTATATTTATGCATTAGTTTTATGGTTACATTTAAATATACCCAACTTTGGTTCTTTTCACGGACTAATTTGTAAGATGGAAATTTCATTACATATAATAATGTCAAATACTCCCAATAACATATTGCACAAGTAAGCAAACATGAGGAGAATTAGAGAATAACAGGACCAGAACAGAGATTGACGTTTCAATTGATAGGTGATAGATTTTTGGAGATCGCCAAAAAATTTTACTTGTCGCAACGAAAGACACAGTAACCGCCAAAATGTTTGAATAATCTCCTACCTACTATAATAATGTCAAATACTTCCAATAACATATTGCAGAAGTAAGCAAACATGAGGAGAATTAGAGAAGAAGAGGACCATAACAGAGATTGACGTTTCAATTGACAGCTAATAGATTTCTAAAGACCGCCAAAAAATTTTATTTGTCGCAAAAAAAGACGACGTCACATCCTCTGGTCCCAGGAAAGACACTGTAAGCCCCAAAATGTATGAACCATACATTGAGATGTCATTATTTAATACAACCGAGTTTATCCTTCAAAACCCAACATTCACATGTCTTCCTCCTCTCTACACATGTCAGCTATTTTTTACGTATCTCTAGGAAAATCATTTCTACTTCGCTTTATCATCTTCAAGTGCCGCCTCTCATTTAATACTACGCAACTCTTCAAATCTCAGCTGCCAGACGGTCCTTTAACACCTCTATATTTAAACTTTATAACCTTTCTCCTCTAAGTTCAATCAAACAATTCCTGCCCTCTTCTTTTTCCTTCTTCATTTAATACCGCGCAACTCTTCAAGTCTCACCTGCCAGACGGTCCCCTACCCTCTTCTTTTGCCTTCTTCTTGTTTAATCTAAATACATCGCATTCTCCATTCCAGAAAGATAACAACAGTCAAGGTTACCTCTTCTATTTCAACAAATAAAGAACAACCGTTCAGGTCAGTAACCGATCCTTTTGTCCATTACTTTTTTGATCCCAATCTTTCAATTTATAATGTCAACAAAACACTTTCTTTATCTTTACACATCATTTTTTATAGGTTCCCTCCTTATTCTCTGCTGTATTCTTCCACTCAAACCTTCTTCTTATTCTTGCTTCTCAATAAAATTGTGAAATAATTATGACATTTATAGACTAATTTGATTATTTTAATGGTATATATGAATTCTAGCTATTTCAAGCGCAAAATATATTTGAAAAGTGCCACAAAGCAGACATATGAACTTCAAAATGAGTTAGATGAATTACTTATCAGATACCATGCACGGAATAAAAAGGCACATAATAGCTCACATGAACTTCACTACATTGAGATGTATGAAACTAGTCGAATGATAAAGATGGCCAACGATCTCAAAGAAGTAAAATTCGAGACAAGGAAATTTTATGAAAGAAAAATTCAAAAACTTATAGATTAAGATATCTTTATACTGCAAATGTAAATAGTTGACATGTAAACTATTTTAAAGGTATCTCAAAGAAAGTTATTTCATCTTATTTCTTCTCCCAACCAATGTTTATTTCATTACATTTTGATATTATTTTTTATTTAACTATGATGTTAAAATTTCCCCTACGTATAAATTCATTGGGCATTTTCACTACGCATTTGCGCAGAATTAATCCGCTAGTTAAATAATAATCAAAGACCTTGTAACCACCGGATGGCATTCTTTCTGTCACGACCATGAATCTACAAATGATGGCTCTCTGTATCATGCAACTGCCATCATATTGTATACATAATTCTCTATGATGTTCTTGGCCTTCGTCTTCATCCTATGCTCTTTATCCTCAGACTTGTACTTCTCTGCTTCTTGAACCATCTTCTCGATCTCCTCCTTCGATAATCTTCCCTTGTCATTGGTGATGGTCATCTTATTCTTCTGAACCGTAGTCTTATCCTCGACGGACACGTCCAAGATACCATTAGCATCAATGTCAAAGCACACAATGATCTGTGGTACACCTCTATACCAGAGAGCTCAAATTTACCAAGCAAGTTGTTGTCCCTAGTCCTTGTCCTCTCACCTTCATAGACTTAGATCAACACACTAGGCAGCTTGTCAGAGTAAAGTAGAGAAGACTTGTTCCTTCTTGGTGGGAATAGTTGTGTTCCTGGGAATCAACACAGTCGTGGCACCTCCAGCAGTCTCAATACGAAGGGAGAGTGGAGTGACATCCAACAAAAGGAGATCCTGCACCTTCTCGTTACCCTCACCACTCAAAATAGTAGCCTGGACTACAACACCATAAGCAACAACCTCATCGGAGTTAAAGCTCTTGGAAAAACTCTTTTCCATTGGAGAAATCTTGCAGCAATTGTTGGACTTTCGGAATTCTAGTAGAACCACCAACGAATACAACATCACGCATAGAGCTTTTGTCCATCTTTGCATCCCTCAAACACTTCTCAACAGGCTCCATACATTTTCTGAACTGATCCATGTTAAGTTCCTCTGAGATAATAACAATAGCATGCTAATGGGCAGACATCGGCTTCTTACATTAGAAATAGAATCTAGTGTGAGAAAAGGTGACAACGAACGTGGTGTTTGTCTCTGCAACAACAGAGTTCTGTAGTTTCTTTCGTTTACACTGAGCTGCGGTCACCGATTAACTGCTCTGGGAGTTAGCACGGAGCTGTTATGGAGGCCCCTACTCTGGAGGGCTAGCTTCATAAAAAGTGCGCATTCGGAAGCGCGATGAGGATCCACCTTCTTCTCCTCCACAATCGTATAGCAACGCGGTGCAGGGCCATGCTCCAGTTGCGCGATCCGACACTCCTTGGACTGACGATGAAGTCAATGTCGTAGACGATGTTGACATCCAAATTTTCGAGGAACCTAGGGCCCGTATCCATCTCTCCGCCTCCTTCTGCACCAAACTAGACGCCCAATGGCACCATGCGGTGGTCATTAAACTGCTTGGATGTCACATTGGTTTCCGGTTATTATGCTCACGGCTGGAGTCACTCTGGAACCCACAGGGACACCTAAAAGTGATAGACTTAGTTCTCGACTTCTTCCTTGTCCGGTTTAGTGAGGAAACTGACTTCTTCAAGGCGTTAACTCAAGGGCCCTGGGTTCTCTTTGGGCACGTCCTCTCGGTTCAGAAATGGCAGCCCACCTTCCGGCCAGCGCTCGGCACAGTGACTCACGTGGTTGTCTGGGTTCGCATTCTCAATTTACCTATCGCCTGGTTCCATCCTCATATCATCACCGCGGTAGGTAATTTAGTGGGTAACACCGTACGTATTGATGAAGCTACGATGCTGCAATCTCGGGGCAAGTACGCACGACTGGCGGTGGACATGGACCTTGGGTCACCATTGTGCCATAGTGTAGAACTCAACGGCGAGACGCTCCTCCTCGCCTACGAAGGTTTGCCCCATCGGAGATCGGCTATGTGGAAAGTGGGTGCCCTCATCGCCCCCAACCTCCTTTGACTGCTTGTCCCAGCGATGCTATACCACCGACCCATACTGCCCCTGCTCCACCTCCCAGTGTGACGCCACCGCCAACGTCTTTGCCTTCCAACGATTATGGTGAGTGGACGCAGGTGCAGAGGAGGAACTCGAGGAAAGCCTAGTCTCGGGGAGACCCGTCCGGACTTGATAGGGTAGGCACTTCCAAAGGGGGCTCGAGGTATGGCGTCCTGTCTTCTCAACACGTCCAGGACAGGCAGGCACAGTAACAAACACAGGGACCCTCAGCTCCTTCTCCTTTTGGCAGCTGGTGCAACCTCCATGGACCCACCACTTCAGCTAAAGGCAAAGGGGTTGTTCCAAGGGCCTATTTTTACAGCTGCTGGGCCTAAAAAGCCTACTAAAACACCATCTAGAAGGCCTTCAGCTGCCACGGCTCGTCTCCTTCGTGGAGAAAGTTCTCACGCTTAGGCCCACATTCAGGCCCAAGCCACGACCGGGCTCTCTACGTCCTCTCCCATTCCTGCGCAACCTACCCTCCAGGCCAATCACCTGGCTATTGCTCTCTCCATGCACACGGAAATGGTGTGTGACCCCCAACTTCTCAAGGCCCGCCTCTCTGCCTCCAAGCCCCCCATCCTTCCTATGGAGGGCATCGAAGCCTTGAATGTGAGGCCACCTCTGGCTCCCGATTTCCCCTGATCCAAACCCGCCTGATATGACGACTCATCTGACTACTACAAAGGCCCAACTCCCAGTCTAGATCCCTGAGGACCAGGCCATGCTGACCCAGGAAGAGGGTGACTTGTCCTAGCACCTAGGAGGTAATGCTTCGACCTTTAGCGTTGCTTAAGTCTTTCCGCTTTTTGCTTTTATGTCTATTCTTATATGGAATTGCCAGGGAGCTGAGGGTCCCAGCTTTCTGACCATCTTACGAAATTATTTGTGTTTGTATAAGCCTGGTATTCTTGCTTTGCTTGAGCCGTGCATTAGTGGCCCTCGGGCCGATACGGTCATCCGCTCTTTGGGTTTTGACTTTTCGTTTCGGGTCGAAGCCATTGGTTTCTCGGGGGGCATCTGGCTCCTCTGGATAAAAGACTATGATCTTACCATCGGCATTGCTCACCGTCAATTAATCCACACCACTTTCAAATTTGCTTTTGGCACGTGTGAATTCACTGCGGTCTATGCCAACCCCCAGCGCGCCACGCAATCACCCCTCTGGGCCATCTTGGATTGGTTCGGTCGCACCACTCACCATCCTTGGCTCGTAGGCAGTGATTTCAATGTCAAACTATCCCACAAGGACAAACTCGGCAGCGCTCCATCCGTGCGAGTTGTGAGAAAGCCTTTTCAGGTTTGGGTCCACGCTTGTGGGCTTCATGATCTGGGCTATTCTGGGTCGAAATACATATGGCATCAAGGTTTGATTAAAGCCCATCTGGACCGAGTCTTCGGGTCTTCCGCTTGGCTTCATGCGTTTCCTCATACCACGAATAGCCACTTGCCGTTTATGGGTTCGGACCATCGACCTTTGTTAGTTACCTTTAATCCGTCACCTTCCCGTGTCCCCAGGCACAAGAACTTTTGTTTTCAAAACGCTTGGCTCACTCATCCATCTTTTGTTGATGTGATAGCCCAGCATTGGTTACCTTCCGCGAACACGATGAGCCAGTCGCTTGAACTTTTCTCCAATCTCCTCACGCAATGGAACAAGGATGCTTTTGGTAACATCTTCCATAGGAAACGAAGGCTGCTGGCAAGACTAGAGGGTATTCAACGGTGTATGACGACTGATAATATAGATTCCCTCTTACAGTTGGAAAGGAAGTTTAGTGGGGACTTATGCCAGGTCCTATGCGAGGAGGAGTTTTATTGGCACCAACAAGCCTGGTGCGATTGGATCTCTAAAGGGGATCGCAACAATCAGTACTACCACACCCTCACTATGACTCGTCGTAAGCAATTATTGTTGGAGCGGCTTCTAGATTCAAATGGGGGCCCCATCACCGACTCTGCCTAGCTCAGTCAACTCGCCCGTACTCTCATGGCCTGCCTTACTGCTGACTCGGGCACCCCTCCCCCCCCAGCTTTCCTCTCACCGCGATTTTTCCCTCTATTTCGGCCGAAGGCCTCCACGCCCTCCACAGGCCCCTTAGTGCCATTGATGTCAAAGATGTCATGTTTGCTATGAATCCCAATAAAGCGTCTAGCATCGATGGTTTCACCGCCAACTTTTTCCAAAAACATTGGAGCACAGTCGGACCCTCCGTCGTGACTTTCATTCAAGAGGTTTTCAGCCTGGATCGATGGGAAGTGGACTTAAATCATACCCTGCTCGTCTTGATACCCAAAACCCCTTCCCCGATCCGTATGGCACAGTTCCGACCGATTAGTCTCTGTAATGTGCTCTACAAAGTCATTTCTAAGCTTATTGTGAACCGGTTAAAGCCTCTGATGTCACATCTTATGGCGGATACCCAATGCAATTTTATCCCGAGCCGGCTTATCACGAATAATGTTATTATAGCCCAAGAACTCATACACACGATGCGCAGGAAGAAGGGGCAACGGGGCTATCTTGCGATCAAAGTTGACCTCAAAAAAGCTTATGACCGACTCCGTTGGGAGTTCGTGCTTAGTACCCTCCAGGACATCGGGTTTCTAGAGCATCTTATCCGCCTTATCATAAAATGTGTGACGACCGTGTCTATGCAGGTTGCGTGGCAAGGCTCTTGGACTCCCCCCTTTCTACCCACACGTGGTCTCCTTCAAGGCGACCCCTTATCGCCCTATCTCTTTGTTCTATGCATGGAACATCTAGCCCAGCTCATCTCCCATACGGTGGCCCAAGGCCTTTGGAAACCGATTCGGGTGCGGTCCACTGCTCCCCCCATCTCTCATCTGTTCTTTGCTGACGATTTGATTCTTTTTGCTGAAGCTACGGATGATCAAGCTCGGGTTATTAACCACACGCTGGAGGTTTTTTGTGAACCTTCGGGCAAGAAAGTTAACCTCACTAAGACTCGGCTCTATTTCTCCCAGAATGTTCCTCCCACCACGGTGTAACGGATCAGCCAACTCCTCCACATCACCAGTACGCGGGACCTAGGGAAATACTTGGGCGTCCTGTTACTGCATGAGTGTTCCACCAAGCGTACTTATCAGTACATTTTGGACACGGCTCAAAAGAGGCTATCTGGTTGGAAGGCCAAGACTCTTTTCCTAGCAAGACGAGTGACTTTGGCCCAGTCGGTTCTCTCAGCTCTTCCCCTCTACACTATGCAAACTGTCCGCCTCCTGCGAAAGCTTTGCGATGATTTTGAGCGTATCATGCGCCAATTTATTTGGGGCACCACAGCGGTACATCGGTCCATGCCCCTCATTAATTGGGATGATGTGTGTAAACCCAAAAATGAGGGGGGACTAGGCCTCAAACGTGTTCGTGCTTCTAACGATTCCCTTTTAGCCAAACTTAGGTGGGCTTTGATTACTCAACCCTCTGCTTTATGGGTCCACTTGTTAAAAGCTAAGTATAGGCTGACCCTGGACCACATTCCCCTCTCCATTGATCGGCCAGGGGCTTCGACCACCTGGCAGGGTATGGCTGCTACTTGGCACATTGTGCGCCGAGGGTTACAGTGGACCTTGGGGAATGGGAGGAAAATTCTTTTCTGGTTGGACAACTGGTTACCCAATTGGGGGGCCCTCGTCACTCTTGCACGTTCTCCCCTCCCTTCCCACATACTTTATAACTCTGTGTCAGAGTACCAGACTCTAGACAGCGCTTGACAGTGGCCTCTTTTTCAACACTATCTTCCTTCCACTGTCTGTCTGACTCTCGTCGACATTCTTTCCACGATGCCTACTCCTGACAAGGATCTCCCCAACTGGGGTCCTACTACTCATGGGCGGTTTACGTCGGCCTCTACATATGACATTACTGAGGGCCATTCCTCGCCTACACCTCCAAGGTCTTGGAACTTAATTTGGAAATGGGCTGGTCCCCAGAGAATTTGGATGTTCCTTTGGCTCCTGCTAAAGCAAAAGCTGTTGACCAATCACCAGCGGTTAGCCCGATACCTCACCTTGGACAGTAGTTGCCCTTTTTGTGCCCAGGAAAAGACCATTTTATATGTCTTCCGTGACTGCTCGCAAGTTAAACGCTTCTGGAGTTCCTTCTCCCCTGAAACTATTGACCCCGCCTTCTACCAGCAGGATGTTGACACTTGGGTGACTGTTAATCTCCAATCCCATTCTCTCGTCCATCAGTCCCCTTGGTCTACTCACTATGGGTGCTTGCTGGTTCTTGTAGAAATGGCCGAACCGTAGCATCTTTGATCCCGAGTTTCAGTGGCCTGACGATGGCCACCGAGCAGTTACGGACTTCGTTCATTGGATTCATAGGGCAAGATTCGCTGAACAGCGTGTGTTTGGTGACCCCGTTTCTATTGTCGGCTAGCTCGTGGGTTAGACCAAGCCGCCAAAAGGATGGGTTAAGCTCAATACTGGCGGAGTTGTTCGATTCGGCCAACAGTCGGCTACAACCAGGGGGCTTCTCAGGGACTACCAGGGGTAGTGGTGTGGCGGCTTTCTCCACCGTTTTGGGTGCAGTTCGCCTCTCGAGGCAAAACCTTAAGTGGAATAAAACCTTGAGGTCATGGGTTCGAGTCGTGGACTCACCCTTGACCAAAGAGGACAATACCTGGAGTGATGGTAGTAGAGGCCAGGCTCTAGAGTAGCGATCGCGGGCCTCTTGAGGTACCGAGGGGAGAGGCCCCGGTACACAAAGTTCGGGTCGCTACAGGACAAGTGCAAGGTAAGGCCAAAGCTGCCCTCTCTCCCCCACATATCCGCCATATTCATTACATTTTCCCTCCCCTTGTATCAGAAGTGTTGCAGGTAACCTCTAAATTAATTGTTTTTGTTTTCTTTTTGCGACATGTGTGTGCATGTAAGGTTTCGGTTATATTATCCGTAAGGTTTACGTTACTGTCCATCTAGTGTCTTGGTCTTTTTCATTTTCTCGAGTGCACTGAGCTTTCCTCATGGTCTACTATAAGCTGGGTGAGGTTCTCCTCTACTAAAACGTTTTAGGGAGTATTGGAGAATGCTGAACGCAGCTGCGGTTGTAGGTTAGGATGAGGCTAAACATTTCTAGCGAGAAATGGGGAGGTAGACTTGTTCAGAAATCGCTAGATGTAGACTCTAATAGGGCTACAACTGCCTCGAGATGACTGACAGGGCGTCTATTGCAGGAGGGGGGTCAGTCCTTCCTAGTTGTCTGGCCGTTGGAATCCGCTGATGTTTTTAAAACCTTTTCCTTTCAGTTCTTCTCCCGTTTATTTTTAACCTTGCCTATTACAATCTTGTCTTCTACCCATCGGATACTCATCTCTGCCTAAACGTGGTTCGAGAGGGTCACGTAGCTTCTTTATTTTTCCAGCCTCTAAGCTCTCGAGCCACCAACTTTTTCACTTTCTTTCTTTCTTTCTTTTACTTTCTGTCAACATAACCTGCGCATTATTGTTTCTTTACTTGTCAATCGACCTATTATGCTGTGAGGGAATTTGATGTTTTACCTTAGCTATTGTTCTGTCGTATCACTTGCTTCACCTACTTTATTACTTGTAGTAGTCGTTTTTTTATATTTATAATTATCGTTATCATTATTCTTCTACTATTACCATCGCATTTTAGTGTATCTTTATCTTTCATTTCCTCGGTAGTTTCTTTAGTCTTTTATCCAAGTTATTTTATTATTCCTTTTTTATTATTTTTATTTTTACTTAAAGAGTTTAGTTAGATTATTATTATTTTAGTATTGTTAGCGGTCTTCTATTATTAATACCCTTTTACTGCGTCTCTTTTTAACTTCAGTTTTTCAGTATTATTTTTCT
>JANIHY010126050.1:0-13735 GCA_027479065.1 Erythroxylum brevipes
AGATGGTAAATCAGTAACAACCCAAGTGTTATTTTGTTCAAGAGCAAGGATTTCAGCTTTCATAGCCTCACGCCAAAAGTCATGTTTAATGGCTTGTTTGTAGGTTTTAGGTTCATGGATGGTGGAGAGAGCTAAAGAATAACACAAATGCGCAGGAGACAAGTGATGGTATGAAATAACAGAAGAATGAGAGTGAGGAGAAGTACTTAGAAGATGATCAGTGACAGCAGTAAAGCAGTAGTAGTTACGAAGATAGGAGGGTGGTTTACGGTCTCGAACAGGACGAGAGGATGGGTGCGGGTGTGGGTGAGAGGAAGAGGGTTGAGTAGCAGATAAGGGAACATCAACGGATGAATCATATAAAATAGAGGGTTCAAAGATTTGAGGACTTAGAATGGGTGGTTTAGTGGGAGTGGAGAAAGGATAAATGTCCTCATAGAAGGAGACGTTTCTGGAAACAAAAATGTTTTTGGTGATAGTGTCAAACAAAAGATAGCCTTTGAAATTAGGTTTAAAACCAAGAAAAACACACTTGTGGGCACGTGGGTCAAACTTATGACGGTGAGTTACAAGAGTGGTGGCATAAGCTAAACAGCCAAAAACACGAATCTGGGAAAAATCAGGTGGTGAGTGATAAAGAAATTCAAAAGGTGTTTTATTGTTGAGCAAAGGCATAAGAGTACGATTGATAAGATGGGTTGCATGAAGAACAGTATAGCCCTAGAAAAACTTAGGGATGAAAGCTTGAAAAAGAAGGGCACGAGAGATGTTTAAAATATGCTGGTGCTTGCGTTCCACAAGCCCATTTTGTTTAGGGGTTTCAACGCATGAAGTTTGATGAAGAGTGCCTTTGGTGGCATAAAAATTTGGCATATCAAATTCAAGCCCATTATCAGATCTCAAGGTTTTGATTGAAGTTTGAAATTGTGTATCAACCAAGGAGAAATTTTTTTGAATATGTTGTCTTGCTTCAGATTTTTGTTTCATTAAGATGATCCAATTATATCGGCTAAAATCATCAATAATTGTTAAAAAATAACGATGGTCATGAATTGAGATGATAGAATTCGGTCCCCAAATGTCCACACGAACGAGTTCAAAAATATGAGTAGTTGTAGTGTAGCTTACAGGAAAAGACAACTTTCGTTGTTTAGCTAAATGACAAGCATCACAGGCTTGATTGTCTGATAAAGGTAAGAGGGTACATAAGCTTTAAAAAGATGTAAATAAGAATCAGAAACATGACCAAGTCGCTGATGTCAAGGAATTGCAGTGGAGGTGGAAGACAAAGCTACAGAAATGGGAAAGGATTTGGGTGGAAGATCCAGTATGCATAAGCCATGAAAAAGTCTAGTTGTACCAATCATCTTCCTCATGTGCAGAGCCTATATAGAACAAGTGGAAAGATGAAAATGAAGAACACAGGGCAAACAAGAGGTGAGACGTGTGACAGAGAGTAAATTGAAGGCAAAAGACGGAATGTAAAGAACATCAGTGAGATAAAAATCAGCATTAAAGAAAATTGCACCAGAAAAGGAAGCAAGTTTCTTAGTACCATCAGAGTACCATCAGGCAACGTGACTGTAACAGGGGAAATTTGTTTATAAACAGAAAAAGCATACAAAGAATTTGTTATATGAGCAGTAGCATCAGTGTCAACAATCAATGATGTAGGTGTAAACAGAGAAAGAAAAGTAGAGGAGGTACCTTCTTGATGAAGTGTAAGGGATGAAGATGATGGAATGGACATTACTTGATTGGTAACCCGTGGAGAAGTAGAGGTGGATGGTGTGGTGGAGAGGTTATTGTGATTGAGTAAGATAAGAAGCTGATTGTATTGCTCTTGAGTCAAATTAACATTTGAGTTGTTAGATTTAACAACTGATGAAGCCTCAATTAATTCAATAGGAGAAGAGTCATGTGGATCCTCAACAAAAATATTGTGACCTCGAGAATATGACCCTCGAGATTTGTATCCAACTGGAAATCCATTCTTGCGTCAACGGTATGACGCAGCCTTTGACAAAAAGTACAAAACCGTGTGTCAATAGATGATGAAAAATTACCAGAACCAGTAGAATTGCTGGAGCCAGAAGAAGCAAAGGGTCGAGAAGATGAAGCTAAGCTGTGTCTAAAAGAACTACCAACAAAAACTGGAGAAGAGACCTCTGTGATCTGTCTTTCATGTTGAATTACCATTGAGAAAACTTTGTTCAAAGTAGGTAGAGGATCCGTTAACATAATCTGAGATCTAACAGCAGCATAAGAAGAAGAAAGACCTTTCAAAAAATGAATGATATAATCTTGATCATGATACTTCTTGATCTGAACCATAGCACCACATGAACAAGGATTTTGACATGAACAAACAGGTAGAGGGCGAAACTGCAATAACTCATCCCATAAAACTTTTAGAACAGTAAAATAATCTGTAACGGATTGATCATTCTGCTTAAAGGAACTAATCTCATCATGTAGATCTGAAATGCGATAAATGTCGCCTTGTGAAAACCGTTAACGTAAATCAATCCAGGTATCAGAAGCATGATCTATCCAAAGAATTGAACTAGTGATCGAAGGAGAGATAGAGCTTTATAGCCAAGAGAGTACTAGATTATTGCAACGTTCCCAGTGTGGAAACATCGGATCTGTAGTAGGAGGAGTAAAAATTCTTAAACGCTTAATTCTAAATTTTCAAGTCACAATTCACTCACTTTCGGAACCGAAATCAAAATTATCAGTCTCTAGGTCAATTTTTCGGTCCAATCACATAACTCTAAAAAAAAATTCCAGAAAAATTCCTATAATTTCTCAAAATTATAAAACACTCTATTCTATACTCAATTTCACATTTCCACTTCTCTAAAACTCCAATCTTACTCAAATTCAACTATATAACTCAATACTCTTTTTAAATTCTCAATCAAGTCACAATCCACTGATTTAACTCTTCAATCCTAATTATTCCTCAATTCTCAGTAAATCACTTTTCACTCAACTCACAATCTAACCAATTGACTACTCAATTCCACTTATCACTAAATTCTCAATAATTCACATCTCACACAATTTCTCACAATTCACAATTCAACTCATAATCACCATTAAATGCTGGAATAATCATGAATGCATGTCACTATATACGCATGTGCAATTAACTCATGGCACTGATGCAGAATCACTAAACGTGCAAACTAATTATGAATGCACTCACTACTCAAGCCATCCAAATTACCGATATACCCTCACATCGGTAACGGGATGTTACATTATATGGCAAAATTTTCCTGTTTAGCTTGATGGTAGAAGTGATTACTCAATTATTGGATGCTCAGCCTAAGTCCATTGGAATAAGGGCATTTAAATAAAAAATGACTAAGTCTTCCAAGCCTCAAAACAAAGTTTGTAGAGTTGATTTGAGTTTGAAGAGCCCTTCCAAATTGTTGAGCTTGTTCTGTACTACCACCTAGAGGATAAAATATACTTTAGGGGATAGATATTTAAGCCAAACCAATTGATACTATTAAATTATGGGGGTATGAGGTCTAAATAGGTCTTGAAATGACTTATGAGGTCTAAATAGGGACTTATCCTCCCTATTTGAATTAGGATTATAAGGGGGAATGTCTCTTGTGAATAGGTTACTACTTTTAGCATTACAACACCACTCATTGCCACTGATAAGCATCTTTACTTTGGCATTTTCAGGGTAAAGCAGCCTTATATTTTGGTAATTAAGGATGAGACATAGGAGCCCTATGTCATTTTAATTATCTAACCACAATTAGATTTGTCCTAGTACCAATTTTGATTTTAATCACCTTTTGTACATTATCCCTCACTTTTAATAATTATAGCATTAACTAAGAAGAGTCACTCCTACTCGTAGCATTAGCCAAAAAGGCTCACTTTGATACCCATTGGTACCATATCAATTGCTCTGATATCAATTATTGCATAAATAAAAGCAATATAGAAGAAAACAAAGAATAACAATTATAAGAATTTATGTGATTCGGTCAATCTATATGACCTATGTCTATGTACAAGGAGACAATCTTTTTCTTATTGATAGAAAGATGATAAAAGGATAATTGATAACAACAACCTTACATAATCTCTCAAGTATTTTCTTCAAATATTCTCACCAAGGTCTTCTCTTACAAAATCCTTAGTAAACTATTTATAAACTAAGGTTAACTATATGAAGTCTAATTATAGAGAAACTTTATTACAAAAATTCTTAGATCATTTATATTCTATTTTAAAAGAAGCTTAAGGTCGCCAAAATTTTATTTACATATATGTCCAATGATACTAAAACTCTCATAATAAGCTTAAGGTCATTGGAATTCTATTTCACTAGAATTCAAGCTTATCTTGTAATCCTCCACCTTGACTTGAATTCTTATAACTAAGAGATACTTCCTATTGTAAAAACCCCCAAAAGCTTTAAGTGTGTAAGTATTCAATAAGTCGAAGCTATGCTTGAATTTTATTTGTGAGCAATGACTTTATCAGCATGTTAATTGAATCTTTTGAAGTATGAACCTTTTTCTTAATAAGATTTGAGCAGACATAGTCCATATCTCGATCTTGTAAAACATTACATCCATTATTATATCCTTAATCAATCTATCTTTTTTTCTAACCTTTCCTAGTATCGTAAAATATATTTACATGCCCATTAGTGATGGTTATAGCATACATGTTCGAGCCTCCCTAACCATATATAATTGGTTGCCTAACAGTTCTTCTCACTATATCCTTTGCTATACCATGTTAATGCTTTTTCTTGACATTATTCTATCTTTTGAAATAGAATTTTCAACCCTTAGCATCTGCTTTTGGCTGTTATAGCACCATTTTTAAATGGATACTTCTCTTTATTGACCATGATAGGAACTTTTCATATGTTTATCTTAATATGTGTGGCTCCCAAACACTATATCGTTGTAGGTTACCTTAGACTTTTTACCAAGTGCATGAAGCTTACAAAACTCTACCTTACCATGTTTAACGTCCTTTAGTATGCTCTCCTTATGATGTTATGTCATCTCCCGCTCACTAAGATGACTCACCCATATACGCCATATCGTAGAACTATTATTTTTCGTTGGATATTGAGACATAACCACTGATCCATTATTGTCTTCCCCATTAAAACATAGTTGACATGATGTAATTTTATTTTCATTATAATCATTGCATTCTTTACCACCTTAAGTTGTCCATCATCACTAGAGAACTTATATCCTTAACTATTAAGAGTATCTATGGAAATCATATTCTTCTGAAGCTCTAGAATATACAAGATATCCAATATTCTAATAATTCCATCATGTATCTTAGTCTATACTTAACTAAGACCTTCGATAGAATGCTCTCTATTATCATCCAATATGATAATATCACTCCATTCTTTAAAAAATAAAACTAGTTTTTAATATAAGTCATATGACAAGTGAAACCAGTTTCTATCACTTATTAGTTTATAAGATCATAATTACTTATCATTAAATCATCATTGCCTCTTCCATCCTCTTTATAAAAGCTCATATGTGCTAATAGCCACACTTTCTTTGCGATTTTTTGTTTTCTTTTCTTGTGTTACCATTTTTCCACTGTAGACAATCCCTCTTAAAGTGGTCTTTAAATTTATTGTTAAAATATCAAACATATTTAGCCTTCGATCATGGATCATGACTTTTTCATAATTGTTTTTCTTATTCCTTCCTTTCCTAATTACCATACCAATATCTTATCCACCTTCGTACATGTTAGATACCTTTTTCTTCAATTCCTTGGGCTATAAAGCATCTTTCGTACAAATAGTCTCTATACCATACAATATGGTATCAAAAAAAATCCCATATAATTTAGGAAAAGAATACAAAAGAATTATAACTTGATCCTCATCGTCAATATTAGTCCCAACACCATGTAGATCCAAGATGATCTGATTAAAATTATCAATATGAGCTTTTATCTATGTATTTTTTGACATACTTAAGGTTTATAAATGTTACTTTTGATATAAACAGTAAGTAAATACTCTCTTCTAATACTTGCTTTCAAGTCATTTTCAAAATGAACCAATAGATATTTCATCAACCTCCTCTCTTAGGACATCGTCTCTCAAACTAAAAAATATTGTGCTATGTTTCATGATAGAATCCCTTCCTTTTCTGATGCTTCCAAATTCTCTGACAATTTCTCTTTACCTCCCAATGTTGTTATGTATATATGATGAATAAGAACCACTCTCATCTTCACCATCTATAGAGTGAAATTATTCGATTCATTAAACTTCTCAATATTGAACCTGTGTAGAAACATCTTGATACCAAACTTTAGCTCTGCAAAGACAACCTAGGATCTGATACCAATTATTGGGAAATCGCTTGCTTTGATATCAATTGTTGATTAAAGAAAAGTGATATAAAACAAAACGAGAAAGTAAAAACATAAGGATTTATATAGGGTTGTCAATCTATGTGACCTATGTCCATGGGTAAGGTGATATATTTCTTATTATTGTGAGAAAATGATACAAGGAGAATATATGGCAACAACTTTACTCAACCTCTTTAAGGTTTTTTTCAAAATGTTCTTACTCAAGTTTTCTCTTATAAAACATTATCAAACTATTAATAAACTAAGGTAACTTGTAAAATGTTTAATTACAATAAAATTTTATTATTACAAAAGTTTAAGATCATTAATACTCTATTTCATTATAATTCAAGATATATCTCACAAAATTCATACGTACTGAATAAAAAATTATATAATTATATTAATTTAAATAAAATGTAAAAATATATAAAAATGGGGCTTTGGGTTTAATTTTAGTTAATAAAATGCTACATAATAAGTATAGTTCCTTTTTATATCATTGACTTTACTCATTTTAAGGTATGAATCCAAACACAAAGTGACTAGTTGAGACTGAATGAGGAAGTCTCCTCTACAGTAACTCAATTTAGTCTCTTAACAACTTTCAGGTGGGGCACACTTGAGCTAAAAAACCATTTTCTTGATAGAGGTTCTTAATGACCATTTATTAATGGTTTGAGTCTCCGTTATCTTTACATGAAACTCTGAAGCATTTGCCATTTTAAGTTTTAGTCTTTTACTACACAATCCAATGACCATACACTTATTGGCTATCTTTCCCAATTCATGCTGGAATTCAAAGTTCATAATTTCCCATACACTCTCAAAATTTAGTACTCTAGGAGATGGAGACAATCTTAAAACAATTTTATCTAAACATGGATCACTATCATACAATGCCTTTTCCTCAACTAAGAATGGCCATGCCTTGAAATTTGGAAGTCAGCAATATGGTTTTGTTCGATGGGAAAGCACTCTTAAGGGGAGCTTGGTTAGTTAGTATGGGAAGAAAGAAATGCGTAAGGAATGAAAAAAGATGGTTAGTAATATATTATGATTAGATAAACATTATTTCTATATCCCCTTTTAGGGAAATACTTCATATCTTATCTATTTCCATTCTTCACTATATTCATTATAATTTCTATTACCAATTTCCTAAGTGAACCAAGCACGCCCTTATTTTTTACTAAAACTTGGAAGAGGTTTTGGTTTTCTTGTATGTTGTTCTCTGCTAACGTTGTTCAGTTATCTGCTTAATTTGTATGGTCTTACTCATGCTTAATGTGTTTATATTTGAGAAACTTTAAGAGAGAGGCAATTATTGGATAAATGGGTTTGACGATTATTGGGTAAAATGGGTTTGATCTTTCATTTTCAAGTTACTGTTTTTCAATAAAAATAATTTCCTTAGAATTCTTTTGGATGCCTTTAATTACTTCTTGGGACAACAATGATAAATTAGTTTTTTTGTTAAGTAAACATCCCATTCCTTATCTTGTCCTTCTTATCCTTCATACCATAAATGCACAGTCCACTAAAATCATATATAGAAAGCTTAATCCTGGCACTTATGTAAAGATGCAAAGAAGCGCCAGAAAATCATAGTACGTAGTAAAAAATTGGTCCTTCATTTTTTCTAAGCAGAATTTAGTGAAATGTGAAATTCTTTATCACATTGTGGTCATAGAGATGGTGCAAGTTTAAAAGCTATAAGATCTAAACCTATGAGATATAGTAATAGCAGATTGTCATTGAACCAGAGTTGCTTCAATCTAATTCTGTCATAAGTTTAACGAGCTCCAACCTTGGTAGTTGGGTTCATAGTGAATCAGATGTGGGTGAAGTGCAACACCAATGTTCCTATCCAAAAGTTCAATTAGATAGTTCCTTCATATCCAGAGCTTAGCATGTCCTATTGAAAGAAAAGGCCAAAAGAGCAAAACAGTCCCTAATGTTTACACTAGCATTTAAATTGAATTTTAACGTTTTAAAGTGTCTAAAATGAATCTTAATGTTTACAAAATATTCAAAATGAACCCTAATAAACATTCAAAATGAACCTTGACTACTAATAGTGTTAAGTTATTGTTAGTTAAATGATGACATGGGCAAATGTTTTGTTAACGTGGAATTTTTATAAACATTTTTTGAAGTGGGATCCATTATGTGACAACTTGTAATTTAAAAAAATGAAGGTGAGTTCCAATATATATAAAACGTTGCATTTTGGGACGGAACACAATGTTTTGATTCTATGTCACTTCTATTTAAACGACTCCCTTTCTTTTTGAATTCAACTTCCATTCACCTTCAAAGTAACTTCAACTACTCTTCCATTTCCAAACATTTATCTAGATCTTCCATTTCCAAACTTTTATCTAGATCTTCTACAGCTTCTGCAATCTCTGACTTTGACTGCTCATGCTTTGTCTTCAACTCTTAGGAGTACGTAGCAGTTGGAAGACTCTACTTTATTTGTTATTCCAAAGCCTCAATTTTATTTTTTGTTGTCGAATTAGGTGTCTTCCTTTTTTTTGCTGTCTCTAATTTTAATAACTAGATCATGTTTTTCAAATATGATGAGTTGATTACAACTTAAATTTTCTCGAAAGTTTCTCCCTTCAACATTTCCAGCTTATCCTTTAACTCTGGACGAGAGGCCTGCTTGTTCAAATCTTTTGCTTGTCTCACAACCTTAACATCCAAACCCATGGCCTTAAGCTGACTTGCAAGTTCTAAATCTATCTCTTTCTTTAACTTGAGAATGATCTCCTTTGTCTCTTGATCTAATCTCCATCATTAGAAGCCCTTAACTTTTCAACTTGAGCCTTTAGTGCTACCCTTTTCTCCTTTATATTAGGTCGGTCTTTGACTTTTCATTTTTTTTAATTAATTTTGTGTTTCAATGCTTCACCTTTATTGCTCTTCTTGGAGATGCTCTTGGCTTTAGAGAAATCCTTCAACATTTCAAGTTTATGCTTTAAGCCTGTATATTTAGTAGTTGCTGATAAACCTTTAATTATTTCATCTTTTAGCTTTTCAATATTGTCCATTAAAATGGGATGCATAAGTTGGCTCTTTGGTTTGAATTTCAGACCCACTACTTTAATCACCAACAATTGTGTTTCATTTTCACGAACGCTACCCAAAACTGACACATAGATATTAAGGTTAAGACACTCATCCCACATCGATGGGATGAGAACGTGAGAGGAGGAAAGAAGCCTATAAAAGGTCTCTCCTCCTTCTTCAATGCACCAAAACAACATTCCTCTTTTATGTATAAGTTAGAGAATTAATTTTGTAATCCCTAATTTTCATTTATAGTGAAATTCTTCTCTCTGTATGGTTTTACCTTATTGGGGTTTTCCACATAAATTTTTTGTGTTCTTTAATTTCTTCCTCATTTCCTTTATATTTTTCTTTTTCCCTGCTTTCTTTTTCAATAAGCGGTGTCAGAGTCACACTTAGATTAAGTTTAAATCTATTTACCGTATACTCTGTAGTTGCCACTTAGCGTGGATCCTCTATATCAGAAAGTAAATTAGATTTTGCAGTACCCTCAGGTGTGCACGGTACACTTGCGGGACTACCTTTCGATTTTCATACCTAATGGGACCCACTATCTCCTGATATTCCTAAATTGCTCAGTGTCATCATTTGTGAGGCTCGTTTTGTGTGGGGTCCACAAGGTTACCATTCACATGTGGGGTCAACTTACGTGAAATAGTAGGATGAGCTTTTCGACAGAATGTCAGAAGTAAAAGGAGAATATAAGGTGGATAAATTCAATGGTGGAAATTTCTTTATTTGGAAGATGAGAATGAGGGTTATCTTGGTGAAAGATAAGTGCCTCGCAGTGATCGTCAAAAGGCCAGATAATATCACAGATAACAAATGGGAAGAAATGGATGCAAACGCAATGACAAATTTACATCTCGGATTGGCAGATGAGATATTGTCAAGTATAAAGGAGAAGAAGTCAGCCAACGAAATTTGGGATTATCTTATAAGCATATATGAGGCAAAGTCCCTTTACAACAAAATAATTCTCAAGAGGAAGTTATACACTTTACCAATGTTAGAATCTTCGACGGTGACTGAGCACGTCAATGTATTGAATTATCTATTTTCATAACTCAAAAACATGGGTTGTGTGATAGGGACGAGTGAACGAACGAAAATTTTACTTCAAAGTTTACCGGATTCATATAAACAACTCATCATCAACTTGACAGCCAACTTGAATGTGGAAAGTTTGAACTTCAACAATATTGTAGTTGTGATCATTGATGAGGAAAAGCAGCACAAGAATAAGGAGGGATCTTCACAACAAGTAGAGGCATTGATGGTGACGAGGGTTAGATCGATGGAATGTGGTCACTATGGGAGTCAACAACAAGATAGATCAAAATCTTAGAGTAAGAAAAATATCAAATGCTACAATTGTGGCAAGAAAGGTCAGTACAGGAAAGATTGTTAGAACCTGAAATAGAGTTTTAGTCCTCAGGGAAGAGTTGCCAACCCTCAAGGAAATGTTGTAAGTAGATCAAACGACGTTAAGCCTTGACTTGTGAAGCATCAACAACACATGATGGCAAGAGGATGAAGCAGGATGTGTGGTTGTTTGATTATGGTGCAACCTATCACAGGACCTCTCATAAAGAATGGTTCTATCACTATATACCAGTCTCAAGAGGTGTTGTATATAGCTATAGTGATCAGGCCATGAATGTTGTTGGCATTGGATCTATCAAGATGAAGATGTGCAATGGAACTGTTGGTACCATTCAATAGGTACGATTATGTTGAAGGAATTTGGAAGAATCTATTGTCGTTGGGACAATTGGACAACCTTAGCTGTGAGATGGAGTGTGAAAGGGGAATCATGAAGATAGTTCGTGGAGCGCTAGTGATAATGAAGGCAAAGAAGATAGTTGCCAACTTATACATGCTAAAAGGAGAGACTTTGGTGGATGGAGAAGCTTTAGTTACCTTGAGTAACAATGAGAGGTCTTTGATGATATGGCACAGGAAACTTGGTGATATGTTGGAGCAAGGAATGAAGATTCTCGTGGACACTAGAAGCTACTTCCTTGACTAAAAAAGGTTTCACTATGATTTTGTGAGTAGTACGTGATAAGCAAGTAGCATCGATTGAAGTTCAACACATCGGGCTCTAGAGGCATAAATGTTCTAGAACTGGTTCACTTTGATGTATGGCAAGCACCGGTTGTGTCCCTGAGAGGAGCGAAGTACTTCATATCATTCATTGATGATTATTTCAGGAGAAGTTGGGTGTATCCAATCAATAGCAAGGGAGATGTGTTTTAGACCTTCAAGGAATACAAAGTGCTAGTCCAGTTGGATTCAAGAAAGAAGCTAAGGTGCCTTAGGATAGATAATGTAGGAGAATACACTGGTGCAGAGTTTGATAATTACTGTAAGCAAAATGGTATCAAGCGACAGTTTACAATGGCTTATACTCCACAATAGAACGGTGTGGTAGAGCGGATGAACAGAACATTACTGGAGGGAACCAAGGCAATGTTGGCGACAGTTGGTCTGGAGAAGTTCTTTTGGCCTGAAGCTATCAACACCGCTTGCTATGTGATAAAGCAGAGTCCGTCAACGACAATTGATTTAAGGACACCGATGGAGTTGTGGATAGGTAAACTAGTAGATTATTCTAGTCTTCATGTTTTTGGAAGTCCTGCATATTTGATGTATCATGCCCAGGATGTTTCAAAGTTGGATTCGAAGTTTAGGAAATGTATTTTCGTGGGCTATGTTGATGGTATAAAGGTGTATCGCCTATGGAATCCCACTACCCACAAGGTTGTTATAAGCAGGGATGTCATCTTCATAGAAGATAAGCACTGTAGTGAAGATGCATCAGGGTCAGATATTATGGTGATACAGGTGAACGAACATACTTCTGAAGTAGTGCTAGATCAGAATGCTGTGGGGAATGATGCTGAAGTCGATGAAATCAGATGATCTGATGCTGAAGTCGATGAAATCAGATGATCTGATGCTGAAGTCAATGAAATCAGTCGATCAATTCGCACAAGGGAAGCTCCCAGGTGGCATTCTGATTATATTATGGATAACAATGTCGCATATTGTCTGCTTACTGAAGATGGAGAACCATCAACCTTCTAGGAGGCAATAGGTGGTTCAGATGCGTATCAGTGGATAGCAGTAATGTAGCAGGAGATTGAAGCTTTTCTTAAGAATCAAACTTGGGATCTTGTACAGCTACCACCAGGGAGGAAACTCATTGGCAACAAATAGGTGTTCAAGATCAAAAGAAATAGTGATGACCAGTTGGAGAGGTATCGGGCAAGATTGGTAGTCAAAGGATATGCTCAAAAAGAAGGTATTGATTTCAATGAAATATTCTCACCTGTCGTTCGATTAACTACCATTCGTATAGTTCTGGCATTCTCAGCAGTGCATGATTTTCATCTAGAATAGCTAGATGTAAAGACAATTTTTCTTTATGGTGATCTTGAAGAAGAGATTTATATGCTCCATCTAGAAGGCTTTGAAGAAAAAGGAAAAGAGAAATTGGTTTGCAGGTTAAACAAATCTCTATATGGACTTAAGCAGGCGTCAAGGTGTTGGTATAAGAGATTTGATTTTTTCATCATGATTCTGGGATACAATAGATTATACACAGACCCTTATGTGTATTACAAGAGATTTGAATTGTTATTGTATGTTGACGAGATGTTGGTTGCAGGCCCCAACAAAAATCGTATTCAAGAATTAAAGACTCAGTTGGCTAGGGAGTTTGAGATGAATGATGGGTCCAACAAATAAGATTCTTAGGATGCAGATTCACTAAGATGGGAACAATAGGAAGATCTAGTTTTCTTTGAAAAATTACCTGAAGAAGGTCTTGCAGCGCTTCAACATACAAGACTGTAAACCAGTATCTAGGGCACTCCTTATTAATTCCAAGTTGTCCTTTGAGATGATTCCTAGCAATGAAGCAGAGGGGATAGAGATGTCTCGAGTATCATATGCATCAGTAGTGGATAGCCTGATATTTGTCATGATGAGCACCAGACCAAACATTGCATATACAGTGGGAGTTGTGAGTTGGTACATGACAAATCCTGGTAGAGAGCATTGGATAGCAGTGAAAAGAATTCTTCATTACATTAAAGGAACTTTAAATGCTGGATTATATTACAAAGGATTAGACACAGGTATTTGTGGTTATGTTGACTCAGATTGTAACATCTCGTTACCGATGTGAGGGCATATTGGTAATTGGGATGGAATAGGATTGCATACTGCATTTTACTGATTGATCATTCAT
>JANIHY010126115.1:0-13709 GCA_027479065.1 Erythroxylum brevipes
AAAAATAAAAAAAATAAAAAAATACCGACCCGGTCCACCCGGACCGGTCCGACCGGTCAAAACCGGTCAATTACACCGGTCCAATTAAGGACCGGTTTTAGGGTATGAACCGGACCGGACCACCGACCGGTCACCGGTCGGACCAGCCGGTCCGGTCCGGGTTTCAAAACCCTGGTCGCAGGTGATGAGACAATGTTGAAAATGATCAAGGAGTTCACTTCGAGTTCCACTCGCCGATATCCAAGATCCCAGGCTAATTGTAGACCGGTGAGGACCTCCCATAATTCAACATAAACAATAGTGCAATGCCCAATATTATGGGCAAATCCTCCTAACCAAAAACCCAAATTGTCTCGAAGAATTCCCCCAGCTGATGCCCACGATGATGTCACTTTATAAGTACCATCAGTATTGACTCTTACCCAAGGAGGTGGAGGATTGTGCTAGCCCACAAGAGCCTCTACCCTTGTCCGCGGACGTGACAATGCTCTATCAACTATATCTGTGGCTTGTGTAAAGGACTGCACATATTCTAACACTAACTGCTGGGGGTAAATAGGCCAAGAGAAATGGTTGTCAAAGATAGATTTATTCTTCCAATACCATAAAAACCAACAAGCCGTACCAAAAATTAATGACCACCGAAACCCATGGACTTTCGTGTGTTGGATTAAATTGCTCGATATCCAACTAATGGTGGTTGCTCCAAAAAATTCGTCTATTTTGGCGAAGGGGTACAACCGTCGCCAAACACTACGAGCTTTACATTCGTCACGAACAACATGCAAAATTGTTTCTGGGTTGCCACAACCCTGACATGCGGGATCGATGGTAAAATTTCTGATATGTCGGTATTGATTCGTGAGAAGACGACCACGAGTCATAAGCCATAGAAATGTTTTGATACGTGGCAGCCCCTCCCATTTCCAAAGTGTGGACCAGACATTATTGCTACCATTGTCTTGCAGGTCACAATTAATTGATAGGCGGACTTGGTAGAAAACATTCCATTCAGTGAAGCTCCCCAAATTAACCGATCAGGACCCAACAAAGGGCTAGGAGGTAGTGTACCTGCTATGGCCATGCATGTCGACAGTGGGAGAAGCGATTGGAATAACTGCCAGTTCCAAGCACCATTGATATCTAAAAAAGAATTGACCGAAAGGTTGGCTAGAGGTACCGAAATAGGTTGAGTTGCGCTAAGACGCAAAGGTCCAATACCATGTACCCATGTATCCTCCCAGAACTTAGTAGTGGCGCCATTGCCCACCGCCCATTTAATTCCTTGGAGGACATAGCCCCATACTGAAGCTATCCCTCGCCAGACTATGGAGCTTCCCACGGTGGAGATGGAACTAGGTAATTGGCGGCGGTCAAACTTATATTTGGCACTTAGGACTCGAACTCATAACCCATTAGGTTTGGTGAGTAGTGTCCATCCGAGTTTCGTCAATAAAGCATTGTTAGAAACTCTAAGTTTCTGCAATCCCAAGCCGCCCGACAATTTAGGCTTACACACCTGATCCCAACTGACTAGTCGTGTTTTAGCTTGATCCTCAGTACCGCCCCACAAGAACCTACGAATAATTCGCTCCATGTCGTCACATAATTGGCAAGGGAGGCGTACTGTTTGCATCGTATAGATGGGTAGAGCTGAGAGGACCGATTGGATTAAAGTAACCCTACCGGCCATCGAAAGGTGTCTACCATTCCATCCATTTAACCGCCTCTGCACATTGTCGAGGAGGTATTGGTAGGTCCGTTTAGAGCTGCGCTCAGGGATAATTGGGACCCCGAGATATTTACCCAGATCATATGTACGCTGAAAACCCAACCTGCGACCTATGGCACGAGCCAAGGAGCGGGAAATATTGCTCGAATAAAAACACCTCGTCTTGGCTTGACTAACCTTTTGTCCTGACATCTTGCAAAAATTGTGAAGGATGTCGTGAATGTACAACACCCGATCATTTTGACACTTAGCGAATAAGATTAGATCATCTGCGAAGAAAAGATGTGATAATTTGGGACCGTTTCTGCTCAATGAGATAGGTTGCCAAATGCCCTCCTCAACCGCAGTATTGATCATATGCCCCAGCCTCTCCAGACATAGAACAAATATATATGGCGAAAGCGGGTCGCCTTGGCGGATTCCCCGGGTAGGTTTAAAGGACTCTGATAATTCACCCTCCCAATTAACTTGCATAGATACCGTGGTGATACATTTTAGAATGATACAGACGAGTGAGTCAGGTAAACCCACTAGTTCAAGTGTCTCTTGGATAAACCTCCAGCTTAGACGGTCATATGCTTTTTCAAGATCGACTTTAATGGCAATGTGTCCGGATGTGCCTTTCTTTTTTTGCATAGAGTGTATCACTTCTTGTGCGAGGATGATGTTATCCGTGATGTGTCGATTAGGAACGAAGCTACTCTGATTGGGTCCAACAATATCGGGGAGATACGGTTGAATTCTGCGGACAACTATCTTGGCGATGGTTTTATATATCACAGAACAGAGGCTGATGGGACGGAATTGTGTAATGGACAGAGGCGATGGGAGTTTCGGAAGTAAAACTATTATAGTTTTGTTAAACTCCATGTCCCAGGCGTCCAAGTTGAAAACACTCTGGATGAACTTGACTATTGAAGGCCCCACAGTATCCCATTGCTTTTGAAAAAAGATGGCATGAAAACCATCAATCCCAGGAGCTTTATTGGCTTCGATATCAAAGATGGCCTTTTTCATTGACATCAAAATGAGAGATCGATCACCAAAGAACAGTAACTCTAATGTTATAATGATTTGAACTTCAATTACCAAGACATATCAATTGAGCAGTTCTGGGCCACTTTAAGTCTATAAATAGATGACCTTTAATCCTGGCTTTTGAAAACAAATCCTATGTTTCATAGTGCTCCCTGGAATATAGATTCACATGAAAAGTTAGCACAGTTCATAAAACATGTATAAGAAAGATAACTAGCAACAATCAAGCCATATAAGACCTCATATCAATAGAAAGTTTATAAATGCACACCATATCATAGAGATCTTGAACAACCTTAATTGTGCCTTTTACCAAATCTAGTGTCTCTGCCTCTTTCTATAGAAAAATCAGTTCAAAGAGAAAAAATAAAGGCATTCATTCATAGAATGATTGCCTCTCATATCCACAAGAAAGAACAAGATGCTCCAATAAGGCATGCTTACAATTAGACAGTAGGTCAGATATCATGGTCCTAATTGTACGAAGAAAATGAAATATATGAATGCAATACATATCCAATTTACATATTCGAAAGTTGTTGATTGATATGGATGAATGTTTTATTAGGAGTCTATTAGAGGAGTATAAGTGTTTTATTAGGATTTTATTAGAGGAGTATTTTATTTTAATAGAAGTCTATTATTTCTGCACTAGTTTTTGTTATAGTTATGTTAATAAAATCAACGTGAATAGGAGTCTTTCTAAAAGTCCTAAAATAGCTTGAATAGGAGTCTTTCTAAGAGTCCTAGTTTAGGTAAAATTTTGTGTTTCTTTGCCTATATATATAAGGCTATTATGTTATGTAATAAAGTAAGCAAGAAGTTATCATAAAAATACGCTTAGAAGTATATTAACTTAGTCTAATCTAAGCAGACCTTGTCCTCGACAAGTGCAACCCATTTTCATCAACAAAAATAGGTTCTGCAAGAAAGAGGTCTAACATAAACAAGGGAAAAAACGTTAACTTTCTTGATAATCATCCTTGGACTCGATCTCGAGCATAGGCACATAACAATTTAGTATTAGAGTAGAAGTTCATGGACGAAACAGACCATTCAGATGAAGAGTAATCTTCGGTAGATTGGTAAATGGATTAGAGGATATAGGGATTAGAGATGGGGTAGCAAGAATTGAAGGCTCAATATACAGAGATTATTTATATGCTTGTAAGGTTGGAAGGTGCAAAAATTGAGCGAGTATCAGGCACCTTCACCACCACAATGGGAGGAGAGGACCGATGGGGGCAGCGGGGCAAGAATGGTGCCTAAATATACTAAGATGGAATTTTCAACATACGATGGCTCGATGGATCTATTGGTTTGGCTTCACAGGTATGAGTAGTTTTCCCTAAGCCAAGAAACAATGAAGGAGAAGAAGGTAAGATTGACTGCTTTTTATTTAATGGGGGAGGCCCAACTATGGTTCATTCAACTTGAACAAAAAGAACTAGGGATGTATTGGTACTCTTTCAAACGCCATTGCAATATGAGATTCAACCCTCACCTTAGTAACAACCTTGTAGGAGAATTGGCGAACCTCAAATAAATAGGAAGCGTAGAAGAATATCAACTCTAATTCCAAACACTGCTGGCTCGAACCATAGAGCTTCCACGAGATCTACAAGTAAATCTATTCATAACTGGGTTGATAGAAAGGCTGCGAATCGAGGTGGAGATGCAATATACTTTTAATCTTGGAGCTACAATGTGGCACCTTACTCTTATAGGTCATATCCCCAAACATATTGGCAGTATTCGAGGACATACTCTATGAGGGTGGTACGCCAGAACAGTCAGTTAATCGAACTCATTACAAAATTTTCATAAATCACACGCATATGCAGAAAATCAATAAACAAATCGGATCCAATAAATAATTTCATTCATAAGTTTTACTATACTCATTGGTTAATCTCATTTGTAAACATTTCCAATTTGGAAAGTTATTACAAATAGAATTATTCAAATACACATGATACAATAATTGTGGAATACACAATTTGATACAAAAATAAAAAATACAAATACAGACGCGAACTGATCTCGACCTCTATCTCTTACTCGAATGCAATGGCTAGACTCTAATTTGTCCAATTGGAGATATTCTCTAAGCCTGAAAAATAATGTTGCAATTTTGGTGTGAGTTTTGCAAACTTAGAGAGTGGAACATCCTCGATAACTCACTTAATCATATAACACATCAATAAATACAATCACATATTTCACTTCATTTCATTTATCATCATGTAGTATCACAAAACTCTTTTGTTCATAATTTTCACATTTCACATTCAAAGCAATCAAATAGTTCATTTCGATCATCCAAATCATACATATTACTTATATATGCACATGAGACTCACATTCAATTGTTATCATTGTGACTGAGTACCCATAACTATCCTGTATCTATTGTAAATATCAGACTTATTGATAACTGTCCCGTATCTACCAGGCTCATTATACATAGTGAGCCTTTGGCTCTTAATCACTTTTTGAGCTTTAAGCTCTTTTTTACTTTTTAAGCTTTAAGGTCTCTTTTTCAGTGGCTACTCTAGTCACAATAGCCTTTATTTTTTCATGTATTCATATATGAATTGCATCACAGTCTTTATATGTTTATACATTTATGTATGAATTGCATCACATGTATTTAGACAATCAAATGTGCTCAATGTTGCATGTTCATATTCAGTATCATTATCTCATTCATATTTATCATCGGACCTTAGTCCAGCATTCAACATTAAAGTTAAGAAAACATATGGTCAACCCCATTCACATTTAATGACCACTTCCAATGTTATTCATGCATCAATCGCCTCGGACATTCAGTGTCCAGAATTAGTACAATCACATTTACATAATCATTCAATATAGAATTTAAACATAACAATCTTTTAAAGTAAGACCACCTAGGTCGACTTACAGTACGCTCCAGATTAATATTAGCTTCTATGGACGTGAACGTTTTATCCCGCACACCAACATTATACAATACACATATTGCACACACATTATTAATTGCACAATCTTATGAACACTCAATCACATACATATGTATATGTGTTGTGCATAATGCATGCTCAATGACAACTCTGAGTATATTACCTAAATTCACATCTTATGCTCATTCTCATTTCATAGTTCATATATATCTAATTGAACTTAGGTTTACACTTCATTTGTACATGATCAATCTAAGTTCACCATTCAATCCTTATCCTTGTATGTGTCTAGGTTATTCTTAGGCTTACACATCAAGAACACTTGGTTATTCTAATATCATAACTCAATTTCTCGTCATTTCTTTTCTAAAATTATATACCCTCATAATACTGAATTCTTATTCACATTTTTTAATACATATTACTCAACTCTTTTGAATCATATCTACAATCATATGAACATCTTCATGCACATTATATTCATGCCTTTGGTACTTTGATATCATCAATTTATTCACTAAGTTATAACCCCAATTATCACTTCATACATGTCACACATTAGTTACTTAATCCAAGCATCATTCTAGGTTCAATTCAAGCACCATTCTAGCCTAAATTAAGACCAAATGGCTAGTGAATTTCTATTAGGCGGACTTTTATGTCCGCTGAGCGGACCTTCACTGGTCACTTATAGAAATGTAAAATTTTGACCCTTTAGACAACAAACTCTCTCCTTGGGATTTTCATAGAAGTTGTAGAACTCGAAGTCCTCTTCAAAAGCATACTTAAATGGCCTTAATTCGAGATCTATAGCAAAAGTTATGCCTCTTGCCCCAAAACCTATCCAATTACATCCTTATTTTCCAGATTTCTTACTCTTTACTTACTACATTCAATAGCTTATGCTTGGTTTATCATTTCTAGTTTAATACTCATCATTTCCCCATCATTTTAAACTCGTTTCAACTCAATATCATCCATAAACAAATTATAGTCTATGATTGATCTTGAAAACTAAAAACGAAACATATACATATATACATTCATCATTAACTTTTTGCACATTTCATCTTCATTTTCACCTTCATTTCACTTCTAACTATCACCTTAGTTCATTGCATTTTAAGAGCATAATTCAACACCTTAGTTAACATAACTTTAACTTTCATTATACCCTTAATTCAAAACTCATAACATCTATATAACAACTCATCACTCTTGGTTTTCATACTCTCAAAATAGAACACAAACACATGTATTCATCCATCAATTTACTACACCCAGTACACAATTTCAATTCAAAATTTGAAACTCTTAATAAAATTTGAATTCGATATCTACGAAAAATGTAGCCATATGTCTCTAATTTAATCCAAATTAAAATAATCCCATTTGGATATCTATATATCAATTCATGGCTAAAATATTGATTCATATCCAATAAAAATGTTACAGCTAACATATTCTAGCACATTTTAAACACCATTACCACTTTATCTCTAAATGTAACATCTCGTTACCGATGTGATGGGCATATCGGTAATTCAGATGAGATAGGATTGAGTACATGCATATTATTGAGTTGCACATGCATTATAGCCTCTATATTATTGATAAATGTTTATCGATTGCACAAGTATCTGTATGTACATACATGTATAACATATTTCCGATAAAATTGTGTGAATTGGAAAAATTGGATGTTAATTGAATAAATTATGTTTTGAATATAGAATTGAAGTGAAATTGAATTTTAGGAGTTTGAAAATTGAAATTGGAGTGTAGGCTTATGTGTTTTATATTTTTGAGGATTTATAGGAATTTTTCTGAAATTTTTAGAGTTACATGTTCGGACCGGAAAAATGACTTAATGACTGATGAATTGGATTCCAGTTCTGAAAGTGATTGATAATTGACACGAGATAATTTGAGTTATGATTTTAGGATTTATTATTTATAGCCATTGCAAAAATTGGGAGAAATTTAGAATAAGAATCAGATTCTTAGACCCTGAGATTTAGGCATATGGCTTGGGATTTGCCAAACATGCCCTAGTTTAAAATCCCCTGTATAAAACTTTAACCTTTTGAATTTTGCTCCACGACTCTCACTCTCTTTAGAAAGAAGATTTGATTTTCTTCTTCTCCTCCATCGTTGATCTTCACCTTGTTTGCTTCTCTTTATTTCTTTCTTTTAAATTGCTCCAATCATCATCCTCAACCTAGCTTTAAGCCTTGGGTTGGAAAAGAAAAATGGATTTGGTGTTGGTTTGAAGTGAAAACCATGGGAGTTGAAAGAGTTTGGAGTCTTAAGTGTTTTGAAGCTTTGCAAGGTTTAAATCAAGTAAGTCCTTGTTTATTATGTTTTAAGTTGTTTAATTTGAGGATTGATTAAAGTATTTGATTGTTGGGAAATTTATAAGTTTTCGGATGAGGTAAGTTTTGAGAAATATGTTGATTTTGATTTGGGTATTTGAGAGATAATGAATATTTGATGGGTTTGAGGTTAGAAATAAGTTGGGTGTAGTGTTTTAAATTGATTGGGAGTAATCTGAATGGAATTGAATGGAATATATATCAGAAGATCTGGGAAAATCTGGGTTTCGGGCGTGAATCTGGGTTCACACGTGGCGACGTGTTCATCACACGCCACGGCGAGCAAATCCTCTTTCGCACGCCGCGACGTGTGCATTGCACGCCGCGGCAAGCGGAACGTCTTCGTACGCCGCAACAAGTGAAGACGCACGTCGTGATGAGCGTCAGCGATCACGCCGCGGGGCTAGCTCTCGTATACGCCGCGACGTATGCGAGGCATCTCGCCACGGCGAGCGACCTTGCGCCGCGGTGAGGACGCCTTTGGTTCGAAGGTGAAATGGCTTTGTTTTAATTGATAATTTTGATGGTTAATTCTTAATGGATTGGTTAGGGATTGATTGATCTTGATTTAGAGACTGAGAATTGTGAATTTATAAGAATAGAATTTCGGAATTTATTTCGGTGGTTCTCAAAATCGGGTGGTGATTGAATAGTGAATTTGATTTCGATTTAAAGATAATTCCTATGTCTTAGAATTTGACTTTGGAGGGTTTGGAATATAGTCTATTGAATGATGGTATTAGGAATTACTATGAATTAAAGTGAAAGAGTGGAATTGGAAAGATTCGGGAATCGGATCGGAAATGTCATAAACATGTATAGTACATAATTCAATCGCTGCATGTGCATTACATAATTCAATCGCTGCATGTGCATTACTGAATATTGGAAATTGTACAATTAGTAATATTATGTATTCTGATTGTTTTAGAGGCTCAAGTGGAGCGTCGATCATCCGACGTAGCAGAGACTTCCCGGCAGTAGCTCAAAAGTTTAGAGGTGAGTAACCTAGTTGGTTCCTCAATCTCTGATTTGTTAAATGCTCTGTATGAACTATCTGTGAATATGAATTGAATGATCTGTTTGACTTCGATAAATATTATTGAGTGAAATGTGTTATTGTGCAATTGTGAGCGCATGCTAGGCATGATCGGAAATTGGTAATTAACGGTTGTGACTGGTGCAATCACTGACCAGAGCTATAAGCTCGACTACTGAAAGAGGGCATAAGGTCAAGTAGGGAATAGTGCATACCCACAGGGCTCTCCTATCCCTATTGCGCGTGGGCAGTAGTGCATACCCAGAGAGCTCTCCTACCCCTAAAATGCGATTACTGTTTAATGTGCCCGAAAATGGGACAGTACTGATGCCCAGTCACAACACTGAAATAAAATGGAAAACGTCATGCATTAAGTATCTGATTGTGCTGTGAATTTGAAAATGGGTTAAATGCATATGTGTGATAATTGTTTAGTGAAGTTTATGATTGCTGTTCTGAATATGTTATTGTGTTGATCTGTACGCAATTTTGCGTAATGCATGAATTGGGTGAACTATCGATGATGGTTTCTCATTGAGTTTGCAAACTCACCCAATATTGCAATTATTTTTCAGGACAGCGATAGTTGACTCCTAGCTCTAGAGTTTGACTTTTTCTGCTGTGTGTGTACTGGCGAGAGGAGTATGGCTCACAGGTCGGTCAGCTGGGATCTTTTTGGGGATGACCTAGTTAGGAGCTGTTTAAGTTCTTTTGGATTTGTACCGCTGTAATTATGACAGAATTGTGAACTTGTGGTTTTAAGAAATGAAATGAGAAAGTAATTTGGTTTTACAAATTTAGTGATTTTGATATTACAGTTTATTTCATTGATGTCATGTGGATTATAGAAATGATCGAATCGTAGTGCACCCTCATCGTAGGTTATGTATCGAAATGACCCACGGGCGTCTCGGTGCATACCCTACGGCAAGGGGGTGCTACATTAGGATTGGCTCAATGGTAAGAGGCGTGCACTTAAAGTGCAGCAAAATCTTAAGGTCTTAGGTTCGAGTCGTGGGCTCACCCTTGACCAAAGAGGACAATACCTGGAGTGATGGCGGTAGAGGCCAGGCTCTACACTGCACCTCCACTTAAACAACTCTTGCTGCATGCTGTTCAGATGTCTCATGGATAAGGGCTTGCAATTCATTGGAATCCCCCATGTTAGTCTCTAATACCAATTTGTTATATTCATGAGTCAAGGATCGAGTCACGGGGCGATGAACTACGACGTCTCCTTTAAAACCTGTGACCTTGCCCTTGTTACGATTCTTTCCTCTTGATGAACTTATGGTGACTAAAATAGAAGACTTATCAGAAGGAGTCTATACTGTAAGACTCGTTAGAGAGAGTCTCAACCTCATGGAATGATTGAGATAAATTTTTGCTTCCCCTTTATTTCATAATCTTCAGCCTGTTATATATAGGCTTATATGATATAACGAAATCCCAAACTAAGTTCATACTATATAAGAAATAAAGCAATCCTAATACAAAGAAATTACTAATACTTAAGGAAATTAGTTATAAAAACCAATCCTTTAATTTATGGATAAAAACTGAAATAAGTAAAAGAATCTGTATCCTAAGAAGTTTGCCGCAAATCAACTCTCTCTATTATCCTAAGAATTATGCTGCAAATCAACTCTCTCTAATATTTCAAGTCTTATGCCTCCGTCTGCGATAGTGCTGGCCCACAAAGGCATCCACAACACATTCATAGATGATAATAAGTAGAATGAGATGGACGGGAATGCTATCACAAATCTTCATCTGGTATTAGCAAATAGGGTGTTGTCAAGCATAGAGAAGAAGAAGACAACAAAAGAAATTTGAGATCATCTCACTAAGGCTAAGTTAATTTATAACAAGATTTTTCTTAAGAAAAAATTGGACATTCTTCGGACATCAAAATCTACTTCAGTGACAAAGCACATAAATACCTTGAATACTCTATTTTCTCAACTCTAATCATTGGGTCATAAAATAGAGTCTCAAGAATGTGTTGAACTTTTACTTTAAAGTTTACTAGATTCTTATAATCAACTCATAATCAATTTAGTAAATAATATCAGGGTAGACTACCTAGTCTTTGATGATTTTGCAACCACTATTTTTAAAGAAGAAAATCGACACAAGAACAAGAAAACTAAGTCGGCAACAACAAAGAACTTGTAACCTCAATTGCAGGTAGTGGAAGCATTTCATGCATTGTTATTGAGTATTTCTCCTGCCCTTGGCTTTTTATGGGAGAGGAGAATTTTCTGACGATTGGTTCCTTCAAATTGTTTTATTGGACGTTTTGACAGTAATTGCACCTGTGCTATTTGATTATAGATGGTTCGATTACATACTTTAAGCAATGTAATATTATGAATGAGAAAAGGAAAAAAAAGGCACAACTATGCTATTTTATAGCTGTAGCGAAATGAGAAGCCTGTGTTGGAGTTACAGGCAGAACTATTTTGCAAACTTTGGGTAAAAGATGCAGATCTTTGTAGTTTACACTTTTGTAATATGCATCTCTATGTTTCAAATTTATTAAAAAAAAGTCTTATGGTTTTAAAAATGATGTTTTAATGAATTTATGTTAAATTATTTTAATATAATTTGTCATTTATATCAGGTCAAAATAGTAATACTGACTCACATGTTTAGTATTTTTAATATCACAAGGCATTTTTCTAATAATTTTAAAACATAATGGTGCATTTTGTAAAAGTGGAAATTACAGAAACTAGTGAAATTTTCAAGCTTTTCTTTACATGGCACCCTCACCTGAAAATTCCATGAGCATGCAAGGTGTGATAAATTGAGTTGCCTTTGTGCGCGTGGTGACCACATGCGGGAACAGGATAAATTGAGCTGCCTTGTGCAAGTAGTGACTCAGTTGATTCCGGAGGGGTAGATTTGTTCCAAGGTGCATGGTTCGAATCCCACGGTCTGCAGTGTAGGAGCAACATCCTTGAGTCCCTTGTGGATTTTGAAGGTGGGCTCCTTGTAGGCCTGTGGATAGTTCATCTCCTCTTTAGTGGGTCACTGAGTACCTAATTTACATCCTCCCAGTTGCTTCGTCGGGCCGGGGTGTGGAGGGCCCTTTGAGTTGGGGATCAACCTTTTGCTGCAAAGAATGTTGGTGCAGCTTTCTTGTCAATTTACGTGGTTAGTGAGGCTAATGTGCAGAGCAAGATGTTTGTTTTTGACTGAATCATGTCAATTATGCATATCTATAGTGCATAGTAGCGATAGAAAGGAAAGCTCAGAGCAGCTCAGGTGTGTTCCATTCAAGTAAACATAGACGGAACCCGTAACACAAAAAAAGTGGTTTGACAAAAACACCATGACAGTAATTGATACTAATTAACAATCCTATGCATATAGCTCATAAAGATGAAGGATTGATGTCGTTCTTCAGTCCATTTGATTATCATTTTCACACATTCAAACGTGTCAAAGATTTACCATTTATTTGAACCTTATGGACTTGGTCCTGTAGTGTTTCGTCCGAGAATGATATAAGCAGCAAGTGGGTTTTTTTCTAATCGAGTCAACTGAATGAACAACGACATCACTTCATTTGACATTGATATTTATATTAGAATCGATTCAAATTGCTGGCGGAAAATTCATTTCCTGGAAATTCCATTGAAAATATGTGGCATTGAACATCCTTGATTTTTCTACGTTCTTAGCCTTGGTTTGGATGCTTAGTTACACAAGAGAAAGGAAAGGAAAGGAAATCTTGCATTTCCCTCCCTTTCCCACCAATTTGGTGGGAAAGGGAGGGAAATTGCAAGATAAGAATAAAAATGGCCCAAATTTTCCTTCCATTTCTCTTAATTCTCTCTCTTATTCTTGTCCAAACAATAGAAAGGAAGAGAACTACAATTTCTTTTCCTTTCTCTTCTCTTGGTTTCCCTCCATCCAAACAAAGCTACTTGGGGATGAAGATTAGCATAACTTTCTAGTTTTATAAAAATGGATCATAATCTGATCAACTTTATTCTATTCCTTTCATATTTCTTCTATTCTCTCTGCCACACTCGCGGTTGGCAAACTGGAATGGCACGGGCCCTTGAATTGAATCACCTTTTCAAGAGGATCGCTCCGGCCAAATCCCAAACCGACATTATTTTATCTTGAATACAAAGTTTTAAGTCATGCTCGACTTGGATGGCCAAAATTATCAACTCCATTGCCAAATCTAAATTTAATTTAATCTATTAATTTCTTAAATAATTTATTTAAAATACATCCTTTATAAGTATCATTCATTTATTAAACAATTTATTGAAAATATGTTACTTATTAAAATAATTATTTTCCTCCAAAATTCAAATTAGATCATTCATACGAGAAGATAACTACATAAACAATTTGTCTAAAAAATGGTAGCATACTCAACGTTACATGTTGATATGTAAACTCCAATTCGTTATAAGATATGTTGGTTTATGCCCTACAATCAATCAAATAATTATAATTTAGTGATATAATTATTTATATACATTCTTATATTATATATGTTTAAATGTATATGATAAATTTCATGAGATAAATATATATTGTAAATGAAA
>JANIHY010126145.1:0-13702 GCA_027479065.1 Erythroxylum brevipes
CTTTTAGGAGTCAACAATATCTTAGGAAATATTCAGCTGAATATTTCCCAACAAAAGAGTATCTTTATATTTTATTTGTCATCTAATATTTAATTTAAACATAGAAGTGCATTTGATAGATAGAATAAATAAGTAAATATAAAACTAAAATAATTTTTAAATAACCACAGAAAGTGTTGGTTTGCGGTTAGCTTTATTATAAAGTCAAATACCTCAAGCTGATGTTTGATAAATGATTTCTAGTCATAGCGCCAAAAAAAAACCTCACTAGATCATATCTGGATGTCTACAGGACTGCTTTAGCTAGGATAAGATATATAATATTAATATACCTAAGATTATGTGAAAAATCAACTACTTTTCCAATCTAATTAAGAAGACAAACTTTCTGAAAGGTAACAGCAAACCAAGAGATAGTTTCTAATTAAGAACTTGTCTGTTTCTCAAGCCCTGTCATAATTCCCAGAAGCATTGTGGAGGCCTTGCACCTTTGTTTATGTTTTGCCAACTCATCATTATAGTGATAGAACATTGTTTATATATCTATTATGTCATAATAATATTAAAAGGAAACACAACAACAAAGCCAACATAAACCTGAAGAAGGTCTTTAGCTGATGCTGAGTACCACAGCTTTAGACCCCATGATTTTCTATAGTCATTGGTCCAAAGAGGTAAAAGAGCTTCTGATGGAATTGACACCTGCAAGCACACAGAAAATGTAACAACAAACTGCTTCAAAACAAGGAGGACGGAAGCAAAGAACAGATCATTAAAATCATCAAGCTATAATTTACAACTCAATGTTTTTAGCTGTCTAAAATCGTCACTTACCTCGATTAAGGCTAAAAGCAATTTCAGTAATCTGATTTCGAGTGGGGAGGCTGAAGCATACAAAGAGCTATCCCTGTCCATAATATGTTTATCTTCATGATTACAAAAGTTTAAGTTGCTTCCAGATGCTTCATATGTCTTATGGCAAGAAGGACATTGGTTGTCCTCGTAAAAAACAATATCATGACAGTAATCACAAACATTTAGGATCTGTTCACATCTTTTATTCCCACACTTCATGGAACGTAAAACCAAATGATTAGCACATTCTTTCCACATCCACTTCTCAAAATCTTGATACCTCTTGAAGATATGATTTTTCTCAGCCTCAGTCCTTCCTATCTCAATTCTGAAAGATGTTGATGGCGCATTCATATCCAAATCTGCAACACGTGTAGAGTTGCTTGGGATGTCAATATTAGCACTGATATCAGCATCAGAAGTAATTCCAACTGCTTCTGCTTGCACCGGGTCTCCACTTTGCTTCTCCATGTAAGTTTGATGTGTGTTCCTCCTGACAACCTTTTTAAAAGGAACCTCAATCTTCTGTAACATCATATGCAAATAGGATTCCCTAATACCCCGTATATCCAAAGATGCCAGCAGAGAATCAAAACCCTGAATGCAAATGTTGAACAAACAATCAAAACCAAGCACCATATAGCCGACAAGATGGATACAAATATTAAGCATTCCAAGAAATAGACACAAAAATAAACAGTGTAAATGATTCTTTTGACCTACTTATATACCAATTGGCAAAGAAATATCCCTAAAAAAGTGAAAAGAAAAAGAATTTGCAGATAGCATATGATTCTCGCTTTTTCTTCCAGTACAAATGTTGTGCCAACTAGAGGATATGCAAGCTACACAACATATCGGAAGCATAAAACTTTGATTAAGATAATATACTATCAAGTATCAACACACATTCAAAGACAAGCAGTTATGTAACAAAAGAAAATATGTATTAATAATATTTAAAAAAAAACCTCTTCTGTTTCAACAAGCCTCCAACGACCATCATGTAACTCAACAAATATCCTGCCACTTCCAGGATCGTTGTGAGAAGAAGACGTGGTAAACTGCCAGTACCGATTACGCCCACGATCCAGGCCAAGAGGCAATGATCTATAGGCATACATCTCTTCTGCTTTTTGAGCAATGAAGGATTTCAGTTGAGAGCGTGACCTTTCAGCCACCTGTCCTAATTGTTGGTTGGAGAGATTATCTAGACAAGCAGAGGAATCTTGAATTTCCACATTCCTCTCAGAAGGTATATTATTGAGATGATTGTTGATACCCTGCAAGACACTTAACTGTTCTTGCTGAACTATATTAAGTGGCAACTCACTAGATTTCTCATCATCATTCATGAATGAGCTTTCCTTACACTCTGAAGTGGACATTGTAAGATTAGGCTCTGTCTTGTTCCCCACAAATGGTGGATAATGCATTTTGACAATGTACTCCTCCTTCATTCGACGCTTATCAAGCTGTGCCTCTGCCCACATTTGCTTTTTAAGAGCATTTGCAGCTTCTAATCGTTCCTGAAATTTTTCATATCAGTAGGCCAAGAAGCAAAAAACATGACTCTAAACTTGCACTAATAGAGAAAAGGTCATACCTCAAGGACAATGCGTATGGAATTACCTTCAATTGCCACACCTATCAATGCCACAAGAGCATTAAGGCGCTCTTCAACACTCAGATCAGAGTAATTTGCTTCAATAAGTACCTGAACCCAAGGTTCCCCAAGATTACTTTCATCAACATCATCCTCTTGATCAAGATTAGTGCAGACGTCAGCTACCCCAACAGATTGATCACTAGAAGTATCAACATCCTTAGCACCATTTAAGCCTTCAGCATGCACTTTTTCATTATCATCGACACCATTGGGAGTTCTTAAAACCTCATTAATCTGTTTTCGGTTTCCGAAGGCAGTTTCAGAATTAAATTCATTCCCCTCCGGATAAGCCTCTTCCTTGGGTTTTAATTCAGTAACCAAGTCATCAACTTCAGGGTCGTCTGGCCCATCACTTTCAGAATCATCATCTCTTTCAGCATCTTCAGCGTCTTCTCCATCTGCAAAACCACTAAATACTCTAATTCTTTCCCTGGCAGCAGCAAGAATTGCATCAGCATCAGTAGGGTCCTTCCTATAGGCAGGACGTACACAATATGTTGACGGCGCTGTTCTCTCAAAAAGTTTTGTATCCCTGGACAACGCAGCAGCAACTGATGCTTCTGGTGTCTTGCTTGTTGTAAGATCCCTCAGTCCAGATCTCTGAATCTTGTCCACAACTTCCAATATTGTCAGACCATTGCTTCCCTCAAGAGAGAGAACATGAAACGCTGCAAACTTAACAGTTCCAGGAGTCAAACGATGCCTAGATCTGCGTGTATTAGAAAACCCTCTTTCTTGCATTTTAGCAACAGCATTTTCAACTGCAGCTCCATTGCGTAAATTATTAATCACATCTTCACCATCATTACCCTGAATTTTTAACAGACCAATGTACAAAAAGACCATCAAATTGATTACAACAGTAATGCAAATATATGAAAAAGTAACTTCATACATGTCTGTGCATATCGTATATGGTAAAAGATTATACTACCTATACTAATTTGTGATTCTTGGATAACAGTATGAAAACAGAGAGGAGATTAACAATCATAACAGCTTTCCAATCGAGATAATCAGTTAAATTAGCTCCAAATTTCTGTCCAATAATTTTTTACTCCAATCTTTCAATGGAAGACCCAACAGGCACTTCTAATGACGTCGATCATCAAAAATTATTTCAATCAAACTGCATTTGTAAGATACAGTAGGTTGCCTTCTTAACTGTCACTCAAAAGAAGATAGTCAACCAAATTGACAAATACAAATAGTTCTGCTCTATTAAACACAATATACACACTTACGCTTATAGCATATTTGATGAATGAGTAATCATAGTAATCTTAGCTTGGTCATTTTCAAAACAATCAAATCCAAAAGCTTAAGCTGTTAGATGAGGTCCAAACGAAATTCATACTCAAGCCTCCTTTCACAAAATGCAGGTGTTAAGTTCAAGTATGTTCCAAATAAGCAACCAATTACTAGCAGTAGTTACAATTTTCTATTTGAAGGACACCTTGCCTAGTCAACAAAGCGAAAAAAAGAAAGACACCTAACAACCTACTTAGCGGAGAAAGACTCTTCTAATTTGGGAAAAGTTCCGTTGAGACATGCTCAAACTACTGGACTTCTTGAACCTCAATAAAGATGATTTGTAAGTTGACATCTTAACTTCATCAATCTACAAACCAGCAACATAAGACTCTTCTAGCTTGGAAAAAGTTTTGTGATACATGTCCTAAGAAAAAATATTAACAAATCCTAAAACCACCATCATGAAGGATGAAGTTAGACCATTCAATTAGAATTCCAACAAAATATGACTTGAAAGTAGGCTTAGTTTCTTTTAGTTAAAATCTAATTAGAACTTACAGATTTAAGGTCGTAAATATTTTCTCTATAAAGATCCGTCTTTATAGATGCCTTCATTATTGTTATAGAAAGTTTTCGGAATAATTCATTCATTATTGAAATTCAGGTATTCACTTGCTCTTCCAAACCTACTTTATGTTTCTTCTCCACCATTCTCGTAAGTCTTCCTCTGCAATTCTGTTGCCCATCTTTACTTTCCCCTTCTCTAGTTTCTGCTCCCTAATCTACCATTATATTTCTTTGATATTCCTGAGTGTTGTTCTTATGATTCTTCTAATCCCTCTATTTCCCTCTTAGTCTTCCTTGGTTGCCCTTGATCTCTATATCAGTTCCTCTGTTTTTACCTCAATTGGATCTTTTCCTACCCCTGACTCTCCAATCATAAAGGTGGTAATAACATGTCAAGAACTTAATTAGTCGGATAAGCTACACATGAACTGATCATATTCATCTAGTCTAATTGCAAAAATATAAAATATTTAATGCATTAAGATAAGGTCTATATTAATAACAACAACATCCAGTAGAAATCCTACTGCCATGCAAGGTCTGGAGAGCTCCAGTAATACACAACCTTACCTCTCACTAGTAGAGAAGCTGTTACCAAATGACCCACATGAAGAGGGAAAAATAAATAATAAATAAAAATAAAGTTCTATATTAATAACACATAAAAATCAAGTTGACATAATTTTTACTACGTGTATAAAATAAGTCTAATATCCAACAATGTATTCGTTTAAATGAACATGTTTTTAAAAAATATGAAAATAATAATATAACCAGTGCAACTACCCCAATACCCTTGAGCACACCAATTGCACCGTGATTTGGCATATAAAACGTACGTCATAAAAGAAAAAGAGGACAGGAATGTGGTGCATAGCATCATTTGCTTTATGTTGTTTGGCAAGGTTAGTCAAAATATTCAAAAGCTAGAGGGTCAGGACAAAGAGGTCATACTCACTCCTGGACTTTTGGAAATGCATCTCACTAAGGTAGCCTACAACATGGACATGCTTGTTTATTGCATGTGAAGGATCAAACATTATGTTTTTCGCTCCTAATCCTGTCGTAGCTCTAATTTTTTCCATCGAAGCATAAAAGACATTCTTTTCTCACTAATCTGTGTACTAATTTTAGTTTGACCACAATGAAAAGATAATTTTTTCCATTTACTAAATACTTAGCCCCCACTAAACAAAAATTCTAGATCCAATACAGTATAGATAAATAGTGTAAATAATCTGAAATTGGTATGCTTTGTCAATAATAATATACTAATTTACACAAAAATAAGTGGAAGTAATCACTCTCAGAGCATGAAATTATCACTCATTTATAGACACGAACTACTTTCCTTAATAAAATATTTCTATAGATCATAATCAATTGTATTTAACAACAGAAACAAAATAAGGCATTCCATGTTTGAAACATGAAAAACCACACACAGAAGGGACAACCTCATTATCATGATGCGCCTGCTCAATATTCCTCTTCTTCAATTGTGGCCCCAATCCTGCAGATAAAGCAAATTGCCGCAGTATTTCTGGCCATGTTAATGGATTCAAGTGCTGCTGCCAATTACGAATATCAAAACCCCATGCATATGCCTGAATGAAAACGAATCAGTAATGAGAGACCATGAAGTTGCCTTAGTGAAAACCAATAACTTGGGAATTACCCCTGCAACAACATGTGGATGTCCGCCTCCAGGATTAACAGCAGTGTTCTGGTTTGTTCCCAATCCAGAGGCAGGTGTTCTTGCTACATCTTCAATATCTTTAATGATGGACCTTAAAAGAGCAATATGTAGTTCACCTAGTAGCCTTGTATCCTGAAAGTAAAGAAGTATTCAAACACCGGTAGGAGTCAACCTAGCTCCTATATAATTTCAGAAAAAAATCAATGAATTTACATAATCATGAAAAGCTTGAACAAACTCATCCAATGTGAATGGCCATATCCCAAGAACATCTGCAAATGTCATCAAGAACCTCCAAACCTGTAGGTTCACAGTTCACATCAAACACATGAAAGAAGATGTCCATTTATCAATTGCAAATCATATGTAAGAGCACATGTGTGTGTGTTAAACAGGTGATAGAACATACCGACCAACAAAAATATTAGTTGGGGTCATCTACATACAACAAAAGCTGAAAATATAGGCAGGTACCAGGGAATTTGTTATAATGATATTTGAACAATTTAGACCTCACCCGATGACTTAAGCATTTAAGTTAAATGGTTATTTGATACAACATTGGAGCTTTGCATCATCAGAAATGACATGTTCAAGTAGCAATTCCCTCATTTATAGTGAATTTGTGATTGTTGTAATTGTCCATTTCATGTTGGGGCATAATAAAATGGTATTTGAATCATTTCCCAGACCTCATGAAACACCTCAAGTTTTTGGGCTCAACAATCGATTAACAGATTTTAACTCTAGATCAGCATAGATTCCAACCCAAGGGCTGTAAATCAAGCTTCGGCAATAGACCATCATATGTTATCTTACTGAGCACTAATCAAACTCCTGATAATGGCCTACAAATACTATCACAATATCACAATTTAGCTCTATACTCTTCTTATGTTATAGACAATTATCAATCGAACTCATTTTCGTGCAAATTTAAGCAATAAATTACCAGTCTCAACTTAGTTCTAGGATCTCCCATGTTATTGAGAATTACCAATCAACCTCATTAAGATCGATAAGTGTTAGATTTTCAAGATAAACATTAAATAATTAATTTTTTACTGAATTGAATAAGAATTATCAATTAACCACAACAGGTGACCTTGTAATTGAAACTTGTATATATCCACATGGATAGTATTCTTGACAAAAAGTAGAAGTAAATGGTCATAAGTTATTACAGAAAACTTATGAATTATTAGAGGAAGTCGATATGGAAACCGAAACAAAAATACAAGTTTGTTTTCCCATTTTCAGTAAAAAGTTGTAATTAGAGTCCATTTTGATGGTAAAAAGAATAGGTAGGATAGAGTAATTAAATCTTTTGTCCAATATAGGAAAGCATATCAAATGAAAATCCTATAGAACTCTTTCAACTAACCATTAGAAGATTTGCCACATTTTCCTCTGAGTCACTCCAAGGTTGAATTAATAAAGGCCTCCTTAACAGCACAGATTTGGGAGGGAACATACTCAGCTTATCTGTAAAACAAAAGGGCATAAAAATTAAGAGGTTAAATCGCCATTCAAATTTAAGCAAGATCAGTAATATATGGACTAATTCTAAAATCCACCAAAAATCACAATCATCTACATCCACGTGATGACTGTTAAGACATCGATGATTTTTTCACCCAGGTAGTGTATCATATATACCATGACAAAATTACATTGATGATTTTTCACTCAAGTAGTGTATCATATATACCATGACAAAATTGGTCCTTATAAGATAACAGCTTCAAATAGTTTTTCTTTTTCAACATGCATATAAAGTTCAAATTTATATTTATTTTATTTATATTACACCTTCATACAAATGCAGTAAATTCAAGCATTGAAGATCAAGGAAAAAACATATTTCTAAAATATGACAGCTAGAAAAAAATTTCTAAAATATAGATCTCACAAACAAGTCATTTAAAATTAACAAAGTACTCAGAAAACAAAAAATGGGTTAGACATAATTAACCTCGATATAAATCAAGATTCTGTAAAGTTTCAAAGTCAAGAGAAAGAACTGAAGGCAATCCCTTGCTCAAGGTAGCTAATTCCATGAGTTCCAATCGTTCATCCTCAACAAGCTCCGTGGACTCTTTTGCAATTTTCCGCGCAATAGCTCTCTCATTAGCAGCTTTTTGTCTTGCTGCCTCTTTTTCTCTACGTTGTTCTTCTTTTTGTTTCAACTTCTCAGCCTGATTAATTAATAAAATTTTATCAATTACCAAATCAACAAATCATTAAACCAACACATTTAAACTAATGAATAAGGACCAACAATAGAGCTTGTACAAACTCTAACATCACCCCACATAACCCAGTGGGATTGCAACCAAGTACAGAGCACATATGTACTGTACACATTACAACTTACGAATACAACTAAATTTTACTTTTTTTTAATACAATAAGGAGGCACCCCAATTTGAACTTCATTAAATATGAAAGTTCAATATGTCAACAAAAAACTATTCAACCAGGCTGAATCGACTGACTAATAGCTCACATGTAAAAATATGACAGTTAAGCATTAGGATTGCTGAACCTACTCTTATAGATTCCTTCTGCAAGAACTTCTCCCTTCGCTCCAATTCACGCTTTTTCTCTCGTTGATATCTTTCCACCTCCCGTTGCTTTTCACGCAAAAATCTTTCTTCTTCCTTCCGCCTCTCACGGTCATGTCTCTCCATTTCTTTTCTTATTTGTTCTTCTCTCTGAAGAAACAATACAAAGGGGAAAGCCAGCAACACTATCACTATAAACCTAACAGGCTTGCAGAAGTAGTTTGATTGCTAAGACCAAACCTTTCGCCTCAAGTTATCTTGCTTTTCAAGCTCCTTCCGAATCCTTTTCTCATGGGCCTCAACTTCACGTGCTATTCTTGCCTCCTCACCCTGCAGAGAATTGAACAAAAATAATACTGTGTATCAATAAACTTAAAAGGAAGAGATGAACCATAAATACCTTCCGCTTCCTCTCTATGTGCAGAACATCCTCATCATGGGTGACTTTCCTGTCAGTTGGAGTAAAAGGGTTGTCGATAATAGGTTGAGCGCCAAACTTAGCGTCTGCAGCAACATTTGTGAATGGGTTTTTTGGTAGTACATTTTCATAATCACCAACAGTTTTGTGCAAGAGATGACCTGGCCTCCCGTCTTGGGCCATAAGATTTAAAGTAGGAACCTGACTTTGTAAACATAATCCAGGTGGCACGTGCTCATTTAAACGGACAAATGGACTAGCAGTACCTAAAGGTACAGTTTTGACGTTTTGAGTCTCAGCACATGACCCACATTGGTAGGATGGGACAACTCTTTCATAAGCATCCCCTCTAGCAGTTGGCTGCTGAGGAAGGAATTGGTACTCATGCAAAACCCTAGATGTACCCTAAGAAGCAACACAACAATTTAAATATTTACAAGATGAAAAGATCACATTTTCTTGAGTAACATAATCCACCTAGAAAAATTGAAATGGAAGTAGTAAGAGATTAAAACACACCAAAACAAATGGATTAAATCATGTCCACACAGTAATTTTAGCATGCATAAATCATCACTTAACAAATATGTTTGCTTTCAATCAAAACATGATTGCAAGGTTCTACAAAGGATATGATGCATAGAAATAAGAACCTTTGCAAGATGAACGAAAGGATTACTTTAGCAGTTCTTGTACTTCTTATTTTTGTGATTCACCACAAAGGCATAGCTTACTATGGAAATATTAGAAAACCTTAATCTACTTCATGAAGAAATCATTTAAAAAAGAAGCTTGATAAACCAAAAAAGAAGAAAATGGGGTCAGCCAACAATAAATTGCATATATTACTTCAGGCATTTCTCTAAAGATCACCATATAGCAACTGGACACAACAATTGCATTAAGTGAAACAATTTGTTAAGTTCGAACTACAAATCAACAGAGAAATCCAGTTTACATCTAGGAAACAATATATTTTGCTGATAATTGGTGGGAGGCAAAAGAAATCAAAGTATATAGAACATAGGATGAACATGTAATATCATTTTAAGTTGCAAAGGATATTTCGTTATCAAAAACCTATGTGCCAAAATACTATAATCCAAAATATTAAAAGTAAATAAGTTTAATACTTTAATAGTGACATCCATATGGAACATGACATAGCACCAAGAGGATCAAACATTGTCCACTATGTAATGATAGAAACTTGCTATGGGTTCCACAATATCCAAAAAGAAGACCGTCAATCATTAACTAAATGAATAACATCAATATGTACAATTCTTCATTCCTTATGCATGATAAAGAAAATTTAGATGAGGGTTGAACTTGAGAGGTAGATTAAAGCATTGAAGCATTTGTATGTATCCACAAAATATGTCGCATGCCTATCCAGGCTACTCAGCCTAAAGCATGAATAGACTCCATTATGAATACAAACACCAACAATTCCAATGATATGAATATCATTCATGTAAGCAGCCTAACCTTGACAACTTGCACATCACATCGCTCATATAGTTTAGCTTCAAAAGGCCATCCAGGTTGCTTTCCTGGCCCTGGTTGCGCTGAAAATTGCAATAGAAGTAATGAGAGAGCTCAACTATTATAGTAAGCATCAGTGTGATGGAATAAAAAACCAAAAATTGAAGGCAAGTTAAAACATATCAATGCCTCTGTAGTTTCTAGGGTGAAATAAGAACTTATGACTTTAAATAAATAAAGGAAAGGGATACATATAATATGCATGGCAATAAAATATAGAGTAAAAAACAGGGTACTCTTTTGTGGTTTAAATAATTTTAAAAATTTTCTTATTTTTTAAATTCTCAAAAAAATCCTTGTAATTTTCAATTTTTCAGAAAACTCTTTCTCTTAAACTTTCGTTAAAAATAACGGCAAAAAAAAACATGGCATGAATAATGCACATCACCCAATCAAATGTTGCTGTTATGTCGACCCAACTCGGATCTAAACTAAAATTGAACTAATTAAATCCAACTCAAATCAATAATTTAAGCTAATTATAATAAATGGCTGATTTGGGTTGTGTTCAATTAGTCAGATTAAGTTTAAAAGCTAAGTTGAGTCGTCATGTTAGCAATATTTGATTGGTCCACATGTAACGTTCATGTCACATGCATTTTGTCGTTACTTTTAATGAAAGTCTAAAAGAAAAGACTTTTATGAAAAATTAAAAATAGCAAAAAGTTGTTCAATAACTTTAACTATTAGGGAGCTTTACTTTTATCCAAGGCCCCTCACCACCACTTTTGTAGAGGAGGACAAATGCATTGTGCATAGGCATAATTTGAACAAACCCGTTAACCTAATGAGATTCAAGAAATAATCTTCCACGTTTAAAGATACCAATACAACAAGGTGAAATGTACCTAACCAACATTATTAGTTCAGTAACCACGCATTTCTAATGAAATTCTACTATGAAAGGTTGAAGCTTCAAATAAAACTTCCTTACTCAATCTAACTAAAATTTGCATTCTCCCAACTGACTGAAATTTTGGGAATAAGCTGGTAGTTCAACTGCATTCAAGTAAATGAATTTTTTGATATGTCATTTCATAATATGCCAACAGAATTTCAGATAAGAAATGGAACAGTACTAGTTGCATCACGAAAAACATTTAGATGTATGACTCGTCTAGCATAAAAATTGAAAATAAGGAGTCCAAAGAATCAAGTTTACCTATTGGTGCACCAAAGGCATCCGGAGGTAAGGGGTCAAACTCCATCCCAAGGATTGGACCATCCTCTCTCAATGGCTCCCCCAACTGTGCCTGAACAAATGCTATGGCTCTAAGCTCAGCTATTGACTGCTGTGGATCATAATACCTCATTGTTGCTGGAACATCATCAGCAATGCAAATTCTTGAAACAGCCACCCCAGAGGGTCTAGCAACTCGCAATGGATCTGTGATACTGCCAAACGAACTTGACTCAGGAGCAGGCCCCAATGCTGGGTCATTTTGCATCTCACCAGTGGTCAAAAGTTCCTCTCCAGTGGATGGTTTAAAAGAACGGGCGGGTGAACTTTTATGTTGGCGCTTAACTGGTGGGGGTTTCCTGTCCTTGAGACGCCGGTGGCAAAACCACATTTGCAGCTGCCGATCAGACAGACCCAATTGCACAGAAAGCTCAGCCCTTAGTGCCTCTGGTGGGTACATATTCGCTGAAGAAAACATAAGTTCACAACAACACATGATTAAGAAAAGAAGAAGGAATTGCACAAGCGAACCATTAAGATCAAGTACAATGCATACGAAAACAAGTAACGGTTAAGTTGAAACAGCTTGGCATCCCAAAATCCACCCAACATACTTGCAATCCATCAAATGCAAAAATTAAAACTAAACCAAAAAAATAAATTTTCAAATAAAAAAGTATTTTAAAGAAAAATAAAACATATATATAATATTTTTTATAAAAAAATTAGAGAGAGAGAGAGAGAGATTAAAAAAAACAAACCAGCATAAGTCTTCTCAAGTATCTCAAGCTGAGACGCAGTCTTCATTTTGCGTTTAGTCTTAAACTCTCCTCCAGATGAAGCCTTCCTCTTCTCTACCTCCTCCCCATCGCCGGCATCACCAACAGCCTCCATTCGTAGCAAAAATAAAAATTAGTAGAGCTATGGAGGATGAAATGGGTGTAGCCTATGCCTAGCCAAGCCAACCCATCAGGGTGTAGTATCGATCAAAAGGAAAAGAAGAGGATTAGATTGGAACTTTCTCTTTTATGTCAAGGGCTGTAGAAAGAATCGATGATAGGGTTGGTGTTAGTGATTTAGGTGCGTGTGATTGAGATGTGGAGCGTTGGGATTTGGGGAATATAAACAACACATCTACTACTTGTTGTAGTAATAATACTAATAATAATAATACGCATTCACTTTTCTTCTCGTCACAATAAAGAAAATCAAAGTCCTTATTCTTCTTCTTCTTATTATGACTCATCGCTGAATTTCGATTTTTGATTTCCCCCACCAACACCACTCCAAGTTGCCGTCTCTTTTTCTTCTACACAATATATCCTTTTATTAATCGGACAGAGAGAGAGAGGAGAGAGAGCGGAGTAGAACTTGAAGCTTTGCGCATGTTATTGTCTCTCCAAATCCAATCCCTCTCTCTCTTTTCTTTTCTTTTGCTTTTCCAATATTTATTTTCTTTTCGTTTTGTGGCGTTGAATTGACGACAGATTGTTTTTACTTTCCATGTGTTTCTTGTTCATCCTGCACGACCAGAGTTCACAACACCACTCTCGGTCAAAACGCGTGACTCTCGTCTAATTTTTGTTTGTTTCCCTAATCCCTACAACTGCATTATTATTTATAAATTTTAACAGAAATAAATCTTTTACAAGAAAGAAATGTCTCGTCGTGATTTATGATTATCGTCGTCATCGTTACATCCACTCTAAAATCTTACACTAAACAAGAATTAACGTCTCGTCGTGATTATCATCGTCGTTACATCCACTCTAAAATCTTACAATAAACAAGAATTTGAGGTAGACATGATATTACTCAGCATTATCCTTACATAATAAAAAGATTATTTATAACACATTCACATATAAATATGAGAATAAAAAAATAATATAAATTAGAAGAGTAAATAAGTAAAATTGACATGCTAAATTATTATATAAATAAA
>JANIHY010126178.1:0-13691 GCA_027479065.1 Erythroxylum brevipes
ATATTAGGGATATTTTCAAATAAGGAGTCTTCCTAATTAGGAAGACTCCCATAACTATGTACCCTAGCTCTATATAAATATTGCAGTATCTGTACATCTATTTTTATCTGAATAAAGAAGTTTTTACATGTTACATTAACTTTTTGTTTCAAAACAGTGCAATAAATAACTTATGGAGCATGGGATCTAGTTTCTATGTGGTGTGCACTTAACCACATGGTAGTGTAATGGTCTTCTTTGGGATCTTTTTAATCCACATGGCAATGTAATGGTCTTCTTTGGGATCTTTTTAATAGTCTGTTTTAGCTAATTTTCTTTAATTGATAGTTTTCCCTACTATAAGCTGAATAAAATAAGTTTGTTTTAAGGTTTTGTTGTTTATGCTAGCACTCAGTGGCTATTAGGGGAAAAAGAGTTGATTCCTTTCATTAATTAGATTAATTGGACAAGTTTATATATTCATTGTACATTTAGCTTATAAGAAGCGGAATAAGGGTGATTTTGTGTGGAATTATGAAATTTGTAAGTGAGAAGTGTGATTCCTAAAAGTGATGTTGAATCTAGGAATGATTTCTAAGTGATTCCTAAAAGTGATGTTAAATCTAGGAATGATTTTTAAACTCTTAAAGTAATTTCTAGGAACCTATTGGCGTAACACTAACGGTTTTATATATTCAAATCCTGGGAGTGATTCCTAACTCTTGCTATAAATGTTGTGATTTATTCTTGAAATCATCTTATTCTCTTTTTGTAGATTTAAAGTTAAATTCAGACACCCTAAAATTATAACTATATTATTTTTGTCAAATACTTTTGTCTTTGTCCATCCTATATTGACATTTTAACATGTTTATTTTTCTATGAAAATTTATCATGGGGAATCACTATTTAAGCTATTGCCTTATCGTAGATGCTTAGTTTACGCTTTGGTTTAATTCTTGCCTATGATCACTTTTTTTTGTTTTGCAGGGCTGCAAGTTGTCTGAAGTTAAAGATCTTTATTTGGTTGAGGTCTTTTTTAAACCAACCAAACCATGTCATTCTTGAATGGTTGATCTTTATGTTCTTTTCTTTTTTGTGGTTGATTTGACTGATTCTTCCCTGGTTTTTCCTAGGTAGGAGTTTATTGCTCGTTCAATCAACTTTTGGAGAAAGGTTTCTACCATGCTGATCCACACCCTGGAAATTTGCTCCGTACTTATGATGGGAAACTAGCTTATTTGGGTAAGAGCTACATCGCTTGGAAAATGCCATAACAAATGAATTAAACTCTATACATGCATAGGAAATTTATAAGGTCTTACGTGCTATTGGCCAATATGATTTTCTAGTACTTCCTTTGAATTTAATTTACTGTTTACTTTTCATTGTGTGTAACATAAAAAGTGTAGGGGAAGCATAATGTTTCTCTTTCTAAATACTGTGTCAGTCAGCCAATCTCTTTCCCACGCACTTAAGTATGAAGTATTTGTGAGTCTATTTTGGGTGGCTCCCTCCTATAAGTTTGAGCTTTTCCAAATGGAAGGATGTGTGGGAGTCTGATTTATAAATTCAGTGTTTCCCTGGTGTTGAGTTAAATGGTCGTATAACACGATGTTGGAGTTTTCTTGATCAAGAGGCTTAGATGCCTGTCATCTATCTGCATGGATTTCTATACAATTTGCCCAATGAAATTGTCAAAACCATTCAATCCAAAAGTTTAGCTTGTTGGATGAGACTTGAGAGTTTACTATATATTACTCCAAGATTCCCTCTCATACAAAGTGTGGATAAACGCAGCAGATAAAAAGTCTATGAGTATTGAGGGTGACACAACTTGAAATCGAGACTTTTTTTATCACACAATGCTCTTATATGATATTCAATAAATGATTCATTCCAAAAGTTATATTGTTCAATGGGGACCATGAATCAAAATCTTAATATATCTCTTTGTCACACTATTGGTTTCGAAAACAAGTGAACCTACTATGGAAACAGTAAGTATCATAGCTTAAACTGATTAGGAAGTCCTAGAGATGTATAACTTTCTCTTTTTCTAAAAATGTTCCAGAAAACATTATTTTTGACTTGTTTAAGTAGAAAAACTTTGAAGTGAATATGTACTTATATTAACTTTTGTATTTAAAGTAAAAGTAAGATTGGTCTGATTAATTATTACATAATTTAATCTTTCAGCTCCAATTTATCATTGAAGTTTGCATAGAATTTCTTTGCTAGATTTTGTTTGATCATTTGGGCCATATCATGTTTTTCTGAGCTTGATTTAGTCTCATCTTGCTTTCTTAATGGAACTTCATGCTTCATGTGTGATTATAAACAAGAAGTTCATGATGAAAATCATGAACAGTGATTTAGGAGAAATTATTTCCTAATCATAAAATAGGAAAGTAGAGGTATTATGGATATTTATTTTAGGAAATTGTTGTAAATAGGGGATATTGTTGTAACTAGGAAATATTCTAGTTATCTAAAATTAGGCTAGGACTTGTGTATATATTCAAAGGCACTTGTTGTGCAATAGAGCCTAGGACATTGTAACTCCTAGTTTCTTTTTTCTTTTTTGACACTTACTTGGCCTTCATTGCCAATAGTGCCTTTTGGAAAACAGATGGCTAAAGCTGTTACCCACAAAAACTCCAACGTGGAGGTCTCTTCCTCCTTTGAAATCTCCTCTATTGGTAATCCCAAAATATACACCCCTGCCCATATTGGTGAATTACAAATCTTGTTTCCATCTGACCAGCTCAATGGTAAAAACTACCTCCACTGGTCACAAATGGTTAAGATTTTCCTTAAGGGCAAGGGAAAGCTTTCTCACCTATTAGGACCTGCTCTTGTTGTTTCGGTTCCCAAGTTTGAGGCTTGGAATGTAGAGAATTCCTTAATCATGTCATGGCTTTGGAACTCTATGGAGCCAAACATTAGAGGCGCTTACATGTTCCTCTCGTCTGCTAAGGAGATATGGGATGTTGTTACTCAATCTTATTCTAAGGTAGGAGGTATGGGATGTTGTTACTCAATCTTATTCTAAGGTAAATGATGCCTCTTTAATTTATGAGATTAAGACTAGAATCTCATCTACCAAGCAAGGTATGCACTTTGTCAGTGAATATTACAGTCTGATGAAGAGTCTTTGGCTTGAGTTGGATCATTATCAAAATTTTAAAATGCAGTGCAGTGATGATAGTGTCAAATTACAAAAGTTTGTCTAAAGGGAAAGAATCTTTGAATTCTTAGCAGGTCTTAATGTTGAATTTGACCAACTTCGGGTTCAAATACTTGGCAAAGATCCTTTATTGTCTTTAAATGAGTCCTTCTCACTCATCCAGGCATAAAAGAGTCGGAGAATTGTGATGTTGGAATCCAAGTCTGCTAAGAGCTCAACATTCATTTCTATGAAAGCCAACCAAGAAGCCCTTAACCACTACCAACAAAGTCCTCAAAATAAGGAAGATATCAAATGCAGTTTTTGTAAGAAGACTCATCACACTAGAGAGACCTGCTGTAAGTTACACAGGAAGCTATAAAAAGCACAGAAAGAAGGGGTAAACAAGGATGGACAGGCAAAAGCCCACTTCACTGAACCTACAAACTTTAGAGATTCTGAACAAGATAGATTAGAACCAAAAGGACCTAACAAAAATGAGATTGAGCGCCTAAAGAGCAATATGAATTCCTTGGAAGGTGCTGGTGCATCATGTTCGTTAGCCCAATCATGTGATTTTTCTAATTCTCATGCTCTTAGTGCCTTATTAGTGTCTCCTAGGGGTTCTTGGTTCGTAGATTCAGGTGCCACAGACCATATGATTACCTCTCATCATTCTTTTATTTCTTATAACCCCTGTCCTAGTAACAGAAAATTTAAAGTTGCAAAGGGCTCTCTTACTATTGTTGTAGGTCAAGGAACTATTCCTTTGTCCCTTAATCTTCTCTTGAAAAGAGCACTACATGTTCCCAAACTTTCTACCAATCTTTTGTCCATTCAAAGATTTACTAGAGACTTGAATTGCTTTGCCATCTTTGATCCTAATTATTGTGTATTTCAGGATCGGGAAACGGGGAAGATGATTGGGCATGCTAAGGAAAAGGATGGACTCTACCTTCTGGAGTCTAATAGTGGAGACAAAACCTCACATCCCTCCTTGACTTTCATGACCAAATTTACTCTTAACCTTATTTGGCTTCATTATGGTTTAGGTCAGCCTTCTTTTAGTTTATTGAGAACCATGTTTCCTAATTTGTTTAAAAACAATGATCCTAATAGTTACCATTGTGATGTGTGTGAGTTTGCCAAACATTGTCGTACTTCCTTTCCTTTGAGCAATAATAAATCTGACTTTCATTTTACTTTGATTCATTGTGATATGTGGGGACCTTCAAGGATTCATAATGTGTCAGGAGCTAAATGGTTTGTTACCTTTATTGATCATTGCAAAAGGGTCACGTGGGTCTTTCTCATGAAAAACAAATCAGAGGTCGGTGAGATTTTTCCTAATTTCTTCCATATGATAAAAAACCAGTTTGGGGTGAGCATAAAAGGGGTTAGGAGTGATAATACTTGAGAATACTTTCATCAAACCTCATCTTCTTTCTTTCAACGTGAAGGCATTATCCATTTTTCATCTTGTGTTGATACACCTCGACAAAATGGGGCTGTTGAGCGTAAAAATAAACATTTACTTGAAATCACTAGAGCATTATTATATCAAATGAATGTCCTTAAATAGTATTGGGGAGAGGTTGTTTTAACTGGAGTTCACTTGATAAACAGATTGCCTTCATGACCTCTAGAGTTCAAAACACTAGTAGAAATGCTCCCAGCTTTAATTTAAGTAGTCTGACTATAGGGGCGTTTGTATGTGTTAGTTTTGTTCATATTCATGCTCACAATAGGGGAAAACTTGACCCACGAGCCCTAAAGTGCTTCTTTGTTGGCTACTCTTCTACACAAAAAGGTTATAAGTGTTTTTATCCTCCCTCACATAAATTCTTCGTTTCCAAGGATGTGTCATTTGTTGAGCGTCAATCTTTATTCCCTAATACTTATCTTCAAGGGGAGATGGGGAATTATGCGAAAGAGAAGTATAGGGAGACTAATTTCTTACTTGATTTATCTTTCCCAAATACACAGACTGAGTCAGCCACTACTCTACACCACCTAACCAATCTAACCAAAATAAGTCAGAAAGTGCCTAGCCAGATACCTTAAAAAATACTATACCTATCCCTAACAAACCTCTCTTAGTCTACTCATGAAGGAATACTGTCTAGACCTTACCAGAGAAGGCTCAAGGATCTAACCCAGAATCAAGTACTGAAATACAAAACCCTGAACTTGATGATTTGTATGTTCCTGTAGCTCTTTGGAAGGGCACACGAACATGCACTAAATACCCAATTTCACACTTGGCTTCACTTGACAAATGTTCTCCAAGCCATAAATGTTTTCTTACAAAAATAAAATTCAGTTTCCATGCCACAATCACTTAATGAGGCACTTAGGGATAGGAATTGGAAAAATGCCATGGATAGTGAGATGAATGCATTAATTAACAATCAAACGTGGGAAATAGTGGATTCACCAAAAGGGAAAAGACCAGTAGAATGTAAATGGGTATTCACAATTAAATATAAAGTAGATGGTTCATTGAAAAGACATAAAGCACGGCTGGTAGCTAAGAGGTATACTCAAAATTATGGGGTTGATTATCTTGAAACTTTTGCCCTGGTAGCAAAAATGAACCCTATATGTATACTGTTATCCTTGGAAGCTAATTTTGATTGACCTGTGCAGCAATTTGATGTAAAGAATGTCTTTTTACATAGTAATTTAAATGAAGAAGTGTACATGACGGCCCCTCTTGGATTTGAAGGTAAGTTTGGGAGTAGAGTATGCAAATTAAGGAAAGCCTTGTAATCTCCTCAGGCATGGTTTGGGAGATTCACAAAGGCTATGCTGGAAATGAAGTGCAAGCAAAGTCAAGGAGATCACACTCTATTTATTAAATTTTCTGTAGAAAAAAAAATGACAGCCCTCATTATTTATGTGGATGACATCATATTCATAGGTAATGATCTTGAAGAGATGTAACACCTTAAACTTAAACTTGCCCAAGAGTTTGAAATCAAAGATTTGGGAAAGTTTAAACATTTTTTGGGCATAGAAGTAGGTTGTTCGAAACAGGGAATTTTTCTATCCCAACGCAAGCATATTCTGGATCTTCTAGAAAAAACTGGAATGATGGGGTGCAAACCAATTGTTACACCTATAGAATAGAATCAGTGACTAAGCGAGGCCAAAGATGATGAAGACTAGTGGTATCAAAGACTAGTGGGAAGATTAATTTATTTGTCACATACCAAGCCTGACATAGCATATGCAGTAAGTGTAATTAGTAAGTTCATGCATGACCCTAAAAATGTCGATCTTCAAGCAGTGTATAAGGTATTGAGGTACCTGAAAATTATCCCTGGTAGAGAGATTATGTTTAAGAAAATTGACAATAAAACAGTTGAAGCTTATATAGATAGAAGGTCAACCACTAGGTACCACACTATACTTTTGGGCAATCTTATCACTTGGAGAAGTAAGAAGCAATCAGTTGTGGCTAGATCAAGTGTTAACGCAGAGTTTAGAGCTATGGCTCGCGATATATGTGAGCTCTTATGGATTCGTATCATCCTGAATGATTTGAAAGTTAGGTGGCAAGGACCTATGAAGCTCTAATGTGATAATAAGTCAGCTATTAGTATTGCTCACATCCCAGTACAGCATGACATAACTAATCTCATTGAGATTTATAGGCGCTGTATAAAAGAAAAATTGGAAAGTGGGCTTATTTGTACCCCATATGTTCCCACTACCAAACACGTGGCAGATGTATTGACTAAGGGGCTGGCAAATGCACAAGTTTAAGATGTTATAAGCAAGTTGAGAATGCAAGACATCTATGCATCAACCAGCTTGAGGGGGAGTGATGAAAATCATAACAGTGATTTAGGAGGTATTATTTCCTAATCATAAAATAGGAAACTAGAGGATATCATGGATATGTACTTTAGGAAATTGTTGTAAATAGAGGATATTATTGTAAAAGGAAATATTTTAGTTACCTAAAATCCGGCTAGGACTAGTGTATATATTCAAAGGCACTTGTGCAAAATAAGAAAAAAGATTGCCTCTTTCTTCAGCTCATATGGAGACTAAGTAACTTTCTATGATTTGCCAACAGATTTTGGTATGATGGGTGAATTTAAGCAAGAACTTCGTGACGGGTTTATTGCAGCTTGTCTCCATCTTGTAAATCGTGACTTTGGTGCACTGGCTAACGACTTTGTTACTCTTGGGTACTTAATACTATCTTTCTTCTGGTGCTATATTTGAAGAAGTTGTTTATAAGGCTAAACTAGTATAAAACTGCAGGCTTCTTCCACCAACGGCAAGTAAAGAGGCTGTTACAAAAGCTTTAACAGGTTTCTTCTGTTTCATCAATTTAGAGTTCTAAATTTTTGTACTTTTAAAGGTCGTCTTAATAGTTATTTTTATTTGTGGAGAGGTGCATTTTCTGGCCATGATTTTACCTATAATTTCAAATGGCAGGTGTCTTCCAAAATGCTGTTGCTAAGGGAGTTCGGAATATAAGCTTTGGAGACCTCCTGGGAAATTTGGGGACTACCATGTATAGTGTTCTGTCTGTCCTTTTGACTTTAGCTGCAAGAGATGCATTAGTTGTTGTTTGAACTCTTAGTTTTCCCCATTAGATATATATGCTCGTTGTGTAGAAAACACTGGTTTTAATGCTTTGCAGGAAAAAAAATCATGTCAGTTTTATGCCATCATCTTCTTTTCAATTGTTACTAGGCATATAACTTTAACATATTGTCTCTTAGGAAAATGATGGCAAATTCATATTAGAGAGTTCATATTCATGAAATTTAGAAAGTCTACAAATAGTGCCATACCACAGTCATAAGAAGGCTAATCATTCTAAAGCATAATTCTGAATCATATTCCTTTTGATACACAAGATATTAATCGTGAGTGGTGTAGATTTCATTACAAATCTTTGATTTCCATAGCAATTATTGGCTATGGAAAATTACAATATCAAATAGCCGTAGCTTGTCTAATTGAGGTAATGTTTAATGGTCTATATCATTTCCAGGTACAAGTTCAAATTTCAGATACCATCATATTTTTCTCTTGTCATCCGAAGGTAGTCATTCTTTCCTTTAGGGACTAACTGATGTCTTAACATTTCTTTTTCATGTTTTATTTCCTGTAAGAAGTTGGTTATATTCTTGTGGCCTTCAATTATAACATCCACATTTCATTTTCCTTTTCCTTTTCCTTTTCCTTTTTCCATCTCTTAGTCTTGCAGTGTTGGAAGGAATTGCTCTCAATTTTGATCCTAACTACAAAGTTTTGGGTAGTACGTATCCCTGGATTGCTAGGAAAGTGTTGACTGATAGCTCAGAACAACTGAGATCTTCTTTGCAAGATCTTCTTTATGAGGTGATATGAAGTTAGTGTTGTGATCTTAGGGTTCTTGTTTGAGTCACACTCTAGCCTTTTTCTTACTTCTCGATGCTTTATTTTCTCTTTCAAAAGCATATTCCCCTAAAGCATATTCTTTCCAGGAAGGTGTTTTCCAAATTGATCGTCTAGAGTCTCTACTTTCTGAGGTGAGATCCTTAACTACGTCATCTCTCTCTGTCTCTTTTTTGTGCATTGCACACAACGAAAAGAACATTATTTTCTGGATACTTCTGATAATGATTATACTTTTGAAAACATTCCTTTTATATTATATCAGCTCTTGCTTTTGGCCTATGTGTTTCTTGTGAATTGATTTGTTTTCATGTTCCTTTGACTATAGTAGGAGACTCGGGCATTCCCATCAAATGCCCAAAGATCTCTTTTATCTCATACTGTCTTTTGATGTTTCTTATTCCTCAACTGAGCTAATTTAAAGGTGTTTTCTTTTTCAGTCCCTTCGTGCACAGACGAAGAGGTCCTTGGTCAAAAGAAATACAAAAGAAACAGAATCGAAGGTTGTTATCAAACAGATTCTTTCCTTCACCCTGGCAGAGAAGGTTTTGATATTACTCTTTATCCTCAATGCTTATTTTTAACCCCAAAACATGAGGGCAGTAGCCTTCATTTTAGTTACTAATCTTTCATACCAAAAAATAACTACAGGGTGACTTTGTAAGGGAAATACTTCTTCAAGAAGTTGCTAAGGTATGAAATTTGGTTCCCAATCATGTGTTTCTGTGTTTTTATGTTTTATTTCATTACCGATTAAAAATATCATGCTTGTGAACAACAAAATTCATCAAGCTTGTGAACAACAAAATTCATCATCTTCCCATGTTTGTGAATTGAAGTATCTGGATGCATAATGTTGACTAGAGATTTTTAGCATTGATACTATTATCATTATACCTATAATCTCTCCTATAATTGAGAGATTTCATAGAGTTAATAGCTAGATTACTTCCTAAATAGTCCTAAGAATTTTGTATATAAACTCTTGCTCCTATATATAGATATACAAGAAATACAAATTATCTTCAATATTCAGCATGGTATCAGCGCCCTATCTGATTTGGGAGTTGTTCCTTTTTTCGGCTATTCTTCACTGGCTTAGTGTGTACTCGCCCAAACAGCGACGTGTTTTTCTCTTCTCAACACCCACCTAGATTGCTTTAGCTGTGACCGACGAATCCACTATGAAAGACCCGACGTCAACCTTGCCGCCACGCGCTGTCACAGTCTCTTTGCAGTGGTCGGGCGTGAGCATCACGCGCCACCCTCTGGCCAATATTTTGCCTCAGTCCTTTCTCCATCAGGGTCGCTGGCCTCTTGCCTCTCCTCTGGTGATGTTAGACGTATCCTTATCTTCTGCCAGTACCCTTGCTTCCTTGCCGCTCCTCGGTGTATTTTGTGTTTCTTTCCGTCTGGTAATTGTTCTGCCCATATACCAGAAAGACATTTGTTTGAGTAGCTTTTATTTACTCTATTGGCATTTTTTTGTTGGTTGTCCTGAGTAACACTAAAGAAGATGGAACGAAAGAAGGTAATTATGTTGAGTTCCGATAATCCTTCACTTCAAATCAATCCTGTAAAACTTGATGGAACTAATTATCTTGCTTGGTCAAGATCTTGTTTGTTGTTCTTCAAAGCTAGAGGATTACAGTGTTATATTAATGATGACAGTAAGAGACTCGACGTCAATAATTCTGATTACAATCAGTGGGAGTCCTAAAATTCTCTCGTCATGTCTTGACTCATCAATTCAATGAAGTCGGAGATTGCTTGGACATACTCGCTTCTTGACACAGCAGCAAAGATATGGAAAGCTGCTTCTCTGACCTATTCTCAAATAGGTAATAAAGTTCAAAATTTTGATATTCGTGATAAATTGCACAACACGAAGCAAGGAGATATGACTGTATTGCAATATTTTGTGGAGTTATATGGGTTGTGGCAAGAGTTAGACTATTATTAGGACTTTCAAGCATAATGCTAAAAAGACACTGCCAGATTCCAAAAAATGATAGACAAAGATCGGGTATTTGATTTTTTAGCAGGTCTTAACCTGGAGTATGATCATATACGAGGTACAATACTTGGAAAAGATCCTTTCCCTTTAGTTCAACTCGCACATTCTCTAGTGCAACATGAAGAAAGTAGGTGAAATGTAATGTTACATACACCTATCATTGAAAAACCAGGATTAGTAGCAAGTTCTACTGAAAAGTCAAAACCTGCAAATATCTCATCTAATAAGGATCACTTCCACTATGATTATTGTGGAAAATCAAGAGATACTCAAGAAACTTGCTGGAAATTGCATGGAAGGCCTAATAAGAGTCGTGGAAAAAGAGGTGGCTCAGTGGTAAGAAGTGAGATAGAAATGAAGTGTCTGAAATATCGTTAGCTGGGGGATTATCCAATGAGGAACTTTAGGCCTTAAGACAGCTTCTCTCAAAATTAGACTTTGCTTCTGTAGTTAGTGCATCAAACCTTGCTGAATCAGGTATTGAGTACTACAATTCTAAAGATAATCTTTGGATTATTGATTTCAGAACTAATAGACATATGACAGGCTCTCAAAAGAAATTGTTAACATGCTCTCATGGAAACAACAAGGATAATGTTAGAATAGCAGATGGGTCTTTTACTTCTGTATCTGGTATAGGTTATGTTAATTGTACTCCCAATATTACCCTTTCCTCAGTACTTCACATGCATCATTTTCCTATTAATCTTCTCTCTGTCAGTTCTATCACTAAGCACCTTAATTGCAAAATTGAATTTTTTCCTGACTATTGTGTTCTTCAAGACCTTCACACAAGGCAGAGGATTGGAACTAGTAGACTGCAGGATGGCTTATATGTATTGGAAGAAGAGCGCCCGACAGTTGCACATCAAGCGTCCTTTGGAAATGATGTGATTAATAAGGAAATTTTACAGTGGCATAGGCGGTTAGGACATCCCTCGTTTTTTGTTCTAGCAAAACTTTATCCAAACGTGTTTAAAAGAACTTCGTCTAATTCTTTGTTTTGTGAAGTATGTGAACTTGCTAAACACACTTAAAATTCTTATCATTTATCAAATAATATGAGTTATGTTCCTTTTGACTATTCATTATGATGTTTGGGGTCCTACACAAACTCCCTCTTTTTCTGACGATAGATGGTTTGTGACCTTTATTGATTGTTGCATCCGATTGATGTGGGTTTATCTGATGAAAACTAAGAATGAAGTTTTTTCATGTTTCCAATCTTTTCACAAAATGATTTGTACTCAACATGATGCTAGGGTTAAGATCTTACGGTCAGATATTGGAATGAAGTATATGGATGGCAAATTTCATGCTTATCTAGATTTTAATGGAATAGTACATCAAACTAGTTGTGCCTATATTAGTGAACAAAATGGAGTTGTGGAAAGGAAGAGCAGACACATTTTGGAGGTTTCGCGATCACTCATGTTCATAATGAATCTTCCAAAGGGATATTGGTGTGATGTAGTCCTTTCAGCCGCTTATCTTATCAACAGAATGTCACTTCGAATTTTAAATTTTAAAAGACCTGTTGAAATATTACAAGGTACAGACTCTTATACTGTACCTCCAAGAGTCTTTGGGTGTGTTTGCTTTGTTCATGCTCGGAATGTTGGCAAGTTGGAGCCAAGAGCTTTGAAATGTGCTTTTGTTGGATATTCTCCCACAAAAAAGATACAAGTGTTATCACCCTCAGTCTAAGAAATACATTGTAAGTATGGATATCACTTTTCTGGAGTATGAGTCCTATTTCACCACATCCGCAACCTTTCTTCAAGGGGAGAATAAGATTGAAGAAGAAGTGTTGCTTGACTCTAGAGAAAATGTGATCCAAGGGAAAGAACAATTCAGGGGGAGACAACTAGTTTTGTTCAAGAGGATCAAAGTCGGCGCTTAGATAAACCAAACTTAAAGAGATACTCAAGGCGAGATAAGGCAGAAAAAGCCATCATGCAGTCTGTGCTAATGCCATCCTCTTCCCTCGAAAACACTGGTGAGCTAGAATATGATTTATTTGATGATTTAGATAAGTCAATTGCCCTTTGAAAAGGTGTTAGAAGTTGCACCAAATACCCAATTTCTAACTTTGTTACATAAGACTCATTATCTCCTACCTATAGAGCCTTTGTGTTGTTTGTTTCTTCTGTGTCTATTCACAGGATTGGAGAGAAGCAATGAAAATTGTCCAATGGAAAGAAGCTATGATTAAAGAAATGAAGGCCCTGGCAAAAAATGAGACTTGGGAACTTGTCACTGCTCCAGAAAGAACATGGACGGTTGGCTGCAAATGGGTATTCACAATGAAGCATAGGCTAGATGGGCTCATTGAGAGGTACAAGGCGAGATTGGTGGCTAAAGGCTTTACTCAAACATATGGAGTGGACTATCAAGAAATCTTTGCTCCAGTTGCTAAGATAAATACAATTAGAACCTTACTCTCGTGTGCAGCTAACTTGGATTGGGACTTACAGCAGTTCGATGTTAAAAATGCATTTCTTCATGGGGATCTGGGGGACGAGGTGTATATGGAGATTCCTCCAGGGTTTGAACATGAGAAGACACAAGGGAAAGTTTGTAGGCTAAAAAAGGCCTTGTATAGGCTGAAACAATCACCAAGAGCATGGTTTGAAAAGTTCAATTGGGTTATGATCAACTTTGGTTATCAACATAGTAATGTGGATCATACCCTATTTATCACGCACTCCCAAGGTAAGATCAAGCTTCTTATTGTCTATGTTGATGACATTATTGTAATTGGAAGTGATACAGAAGAGATGGCTAGGCTGAAGAAATTGCTTGCTCAAGAATTTGAAATTAAGAACCTAGGAAAATTGCAATATTTCTTGGGAGTTGAAGTCGCTAAATCAAGAAGAGGAATCTTTATCTCCCAGAGAAAATATGTCCTAGACTTATTAGAAGACACCGATATGATGAGTTGTAAACCAGCTAAATCTCCTATCGAAAGCAATCACAAATTGCAAGTAGGAACGGGTATATTAATGGACATGAGAAGATATCAGAAGTTAGTTGTAAGACCCATCTATCTTTCTCACACTAGGCCAGACATAGCATTTGCAGTTAGTCTGGTAAGTCAGTACATGCATGATCCACGAG